>LOEQ01012405.1:725-16964 GCA_001685075.1 Bramus lutescens
CTATCTATCTATCTATCTATCTATCTATCTATCTATCTATCTATCTAATGTCTAATGTCTGGTTGTCATTGTTGGTTTCTGTATTTGTTCAATCCGCTTAAGGAGAAAAATTTCCTAATAATGGTTCAATATGGCATTGACTAATGACTATAGCAGAATATCATTTGAATCATTTTATCACTTTTTTGAAAGACCAGATATATTTGGATTTACTCTAGATCTCTGGGCTGTCTAGTCTCTGGTTCTTATTCAACCATGCAATGTCAAGCATGTATTTCATCTACTGGTATAGGCCTTAAGTGAAATCAGTCACTAGTTGGTTACTCTCGAAAGTTTTATATCAGCCTTGAACTAACACATTTTGCTGGCAGGAAGCATTGTAGATCAAAGGTTTAGTGTCAAGGTTGATATAAATGTTGATCTTCTAGTAGCCTGTAGAGTATCTTCTCATACAGAAGATACTAGAATGTATGAGTGATGGTTCTATGTGCCCATCAGCTCAACCTTTCATCTCAAAAATCTTGTGTTGGTGTTGTCTTCATCAATGGGTCCTAGCTGCCAGTTTATGGAGAAAGACCTGTTGACTTGGTAACTGTGATGAGATTTTAATACACTTAGCCAATGAGTTTGGGGAAGCAAGCCCCAGGGAATGTCCCTTATCTGCCTATGTGACAGCTTTAACCTGATGGAGAGGGTTACACACCCCTTGGGTTTTCACAGTCACACAAGCAGTAGAGAGGTGGTTTGAGGTTGGTGCTCTGCACCCCTGGATTGAAATACTGGACAAAGGCAGCTGGATCAGTGCCATTTAATTGATTCTGTATCAGGGAGTGCTTGTCCCTATCCTTTACCTAAATAAATTATTGAGACCCTTTAACAGACTCTCATGTCTTTATATAACAAGCAACAGCCTTGGTTATTTCAGTATTTCAATGGGACCCCTTTGGTTAAAAATTCATTTGAATGTAGTTCAGTCCTGGTAGAGGAAATTTGTCTAGTGACAAGAAATGACCATTTGAGACTCTAGGATAGCCCTCATATATTTTAGGAAATTTTTACTGTACTAGGTTTCCATACCAGCTCACATCTCCCTCATTTCTGCATATCTCTCCCTGCATTCTTTCCATCACAGCAGCTAACTACCCTTCCCCTCCAAATACTCTATTTACCATGGCCTTGCATCTCCCAATCAACTCAAGAAAAATCTATTCTATTCTCCCCTCCCAGGGAGAATCATATGTCCTGCAAAGTCCCTTCCTCTATACCTATCCTCTCTAGGTCTGCAGATTGTAACTCACTTATCATTCATTTACTCAATAGCTAACATCCAGATATAAATGAACAAATACCTTACATACACCTTTCTGGGTCTGGGTTCCCTCACTCAAGATGATTTTTCGAAGCTCCTTAAATTAACCTGCTAATTTAATGATGACATTTTTAAAGAGTAATAATTTATTTTATAAGTATGCATTTTCTTTATCCATTTTTTTTCTGTTGAGGGACATCTAGGTTGTTTTCTGACTACTACGACTAGAGTAGCAACTAACTTGGCAGAGTGTAGTAACGAGGTCATGTGCCTATTTCTTGGATGTCCAGACTCCTGATATAACTACACAGAAACTCTATTAGTTAAATCACTGCTCGGCCAATTACTTAAATGTATTTCTAGCTACCTTTTGCATCTAGAATTAACCCATCTTCAATATTTTATATTTTACCCTGAGGCTCAAGGCCTACCATCAAGGTTTCAGCATGTCTTTCTCTGCCGGCAGCTCCATGGCTTCTTGATGACCACCTTCCTTTTCCCAATATTCAGTTTAGTTTACACTGCTCTATTCCCAGTGCAGGCTCAAGGAAATTTCTTTATTAATCAATAGCATTCACAGAATACAGAGGGGAATACCACCACACCTCCCCTTTTCTGCTTAAATAAAAAAAAGGTTTTAACATTAACATAATAAAATTACATATAACAAAACAGGAATCAAGCAAGAATTATAGCTATAAAATTTATAAATACTTTATCTTTTATCATAACTGAGGAAAGCTATAACTATAAATTCTTCAACTCCATCAAAGACTTCAGAAGGATGTAATATTAGCTAAGTAAACAATAAGTTAATTGCAAGCAACTTCCAAAACTCTGGAATTGACAGAGATCTCTCATTGCTTGGACAGTCATGCAAAATTCTTCTGTATCATTGGAGCATCCATATTCAGCCTACAGCCCCATATTATCCAACAGACTCTACAAAGAAGGAAATTTCAAAGACGGTTGTGCCTATATTGCAGTTTATCAATCACTTTCTCTGTGTTCTGCAGAATGACTTGCAGACCATTTTATAAAGCAGGATCCCTGAAGAATGGTCTCACCTTTAGTTCAGCAGCCATTTCTCTGTGCGTCCTGCATGTTCAGTTCACACATCATACCAGCAAACAGTTTTTTACCCAAATGGCAAATAAACTCCATCACAAGCCTCTTTGATGCCCATCTTCCTCTTGATGTATTGTTACTGCCAAAAGCAGATGTGTCTCATTGTCATGAAAAGTCCTAAGTTATTAAAACATTTTAAATGCTATATTCTGAAGATCTACAAAAGCTTTGAAGAACACATATCTAGCCAAAATATATATTTATATATAGAAAACCTAACTAACATGATTAGAAGCTTGACTATTATAGATGATTATCTATTAACATGTATTTCTTAATTATATAATACATTTTTTTAAATTCTGGACAAACATAATACCTTAATTAAGAGCAGAAATATACAAAAAACAAAATTGACCTAAAATATGTATCAATAAACCAAGATCCATTCCAATGTAAATCTCTATAGCATATCTCCTTTTAAATGTAAACAAACATTTATAAACAATATTTGGGAATTTCAGCATATTTCTTTCCAAACGGCTTCCTGCTGTTTATTTGGTGAAGTAATTTTAGGGGTTGCTTACAAAAACCTTTCAGGGGCCCTTCATCCCTTAAACCACATTAGCCTGGAATGAATCCACAGGTTCTCATACTCCATGGAAACAAAATAGAACTTCTTTTCCAAAGCGATAAATCCTTAGACCCAAATACGGAAGTCAAGTTTATATGTTGGTTGCTTAGCTCTGTCACAGTCAAAAAAAGAAACACAACAATATACATAATTTAGATTCTGTGAGTATTTAATCTTAATGTGGCTTGTTTTTACTCTATTACTTTTGAAATTTTAATTTATTATCTTTACTCATTTAATCTATGACTGTCTGTACTCTATCTCTTTGAAGACTGTTTTTTTTAAACCATTTACTTCTTTTTATAACTCTCTGTACTCTTTTTTTTCTCTCTCCCAAGCTTATGTATACTTTTTCAAACACACTATATTTCATTTAGAGGTCTTTTTAATCTGAATTTGTCTTTATTGTGTATCTGTAATTACTTTTTGACCAGAAGTGCTTCTTAAAATGCTAAGCCCTCCTTAAGAATCTAACTCTCAGCATTGCTAGGGTATATATGGCCTTGCCTGCTTGCTCTACCCAGTCCAACAGTGAAGTCTATTCACTGCCTCTGCATGCCATGAACAGTGCCCCAGTTCCAAGTATGCAGCAGCTCTATGTCAAACCCTCAAGCAGTTTGTAACATGCTGCTTATCAAACCCATTTTAATTCTTAGCCTCCTGAAAGAGTCAGAGTTCATGCTAGCAGCATGTCCCAGGAAGCCACTGTTTCAAAACAGCACAGCTTTCTACTTCTCCTAAAGGAGTTATGCCTCTGTACACTTCTAACAAACAGAGCCCAACCAAGAAAATGTCACTATGAAACCATGCTTAACTCTGTTCTTTTGTGTCTAGGATTCCTTTTCAATCTCTTTCAGGTTTTAAGTGGATTTTAGTTGGCCCCATGGGTGCCAATTTGCAGTAAGGAGGTCACATGTTTGTTCCCTGGCTGCCCAGACTCCCAAAATAACCACACAGAAACTGTATTCATTAAATCACTGGTTGGCCAGTTACTTAAGTGTATTGATAGCTATCTCTTACATCTAGAATTAACCCATCTCCATTATTTTATATTTTACCATGAGGCTCTTGGCCTATTGGCAATGTTTCAGCATATCTTTCTCTGGTGGCAGCTCCATGGCTTCTCCTTGACCACCTTTCTTCTCCCAGCATTCAGCTTAGTTTTCCCTGCCTATCTCTTTTCCCTGCTCAGGTCCAAGACAGTTTCTTTATTAACCAATGGTATTCACAGCATAAAGAGAGGAATCCCACATCAGCAGAGCAAGCGTCCTTGTGGTAGGATGAAATGTCCTTTGATCATATGTCCAAGAGTGGTTTGACTGGGTCTTGAGATAGATTGATTTCCACTTTTTCTTAGGAACTGCCATAAAGATTTCCATAAAGTTTATACAAGTTTGCAGTCCTGTCAGCAATAGATGGGTATGCCCCTTATTCCATATCCTCCCCAGCATGAGCTGTCACTTGTGTTACTGATCTTAATAATTCTGACAGGTGTAAGATGGAATCTCAAAGTAGTTTTGACTAGTGTTTATCTGATGACTCAGGATGCTGAACATTTTGCTGTTGTTGAGAGTGTTCTCTGCACTTCATTTTAAAATTGGATGAGTTGTTGTTTTATCATATATATATACACACACATACACACATATTATATATATATATATATATAGAGAGAGAGAGAGAGAGAGTCTTGAGTTCTTGACATATTTGGATGTTAGTCCTCTATTGGATATGGACTGTATGAAAATATGTTTCCCCTTGGTAGGGTACTGTTTTGTTAAAATGGCAATGTCTTCTACTTTATAGTGGCTTTTCAGTTTCATGCGGTCACATTTAGTAATTGTTGATCTTTGTCTCTGCACTATTCGTGCTCTGCTCAGAAAGCCGTTTCTTGTGACAATGTGTTCTTTTCTAATACTTTCTGTGTGCTTGGTTAATGTTTAGATATTTGATTTACTTAGATAGGAGTTTTGTGTAGGGTAATATATAAAAATCTATTTGCATTTTTATATACAGACATCGGATTGGATCAGCAACATTTGTTGAAGTTGTTTCCTTTTACTATTGTGTATTTCTCAATTCTTTATGAAAATAAATTGTCCATGTATGTGGGGATATATGTCTGTGTATTCATTTTGATTCCATCAATTAACATTTCTGTTTTTATGCCAATACTATGTTATCTTTATTATTATAACTCTGTAGTACAACATAAAATCAGTAATGAAGGGATAATGAGTTCTTTTATTTTTCAGAGTTGTTTTATTTATCTTGGATTTTTTTTCCTTATGAGGTTGAGAATTTACCTTTCAAAGTCTGTGAAGAACTGTTTTTGAATTTTAATGAGTATTGTACTGAATTTCTAAGTTGTTTTTATAGGATGACCATTTTTACTATGTTAATACTACTCATCCATGGGCAAGGAAGATATTTTTATCTTCTCATGTCTTCATTAATTTATTTCTACAAGGATTTGAAGTTTTTGTCATTCAAATCGTTAAATGACTTGCCTAAACTTATGCCAAGAGAGTTTGCATTATTTGAGGCTATTGTAAAAGGTGTTTTCATGATTTCTTTCTTAGTCCATTTGTTATTTGTAAGTTGTAGGGCCACTGGTTTTGAGAGTTAATTTTGTATTCAACTACTTTGCTGAAAGTGTTTATCAGCTAAAGCAATTCCCTAGTGGGATTTTTAGTCACTTAGATATACAAACATACCGTTTGCACACATCAATACTTCAACTTCCTTCTTTCCAGTTTGTATCCCATTGACCAGCTTCAGTTGTCTTATTGTTCTAGCTAAAGTTTAAACTACAATATTGACTAGGCATGGAGACAGGGGATGACTTGTCTTGTTTCTGATTTTAGTGCAAGTGCTTTTAGTTTATCTCCATTAAGTTAATGTTGGCTGTGAGCTTGTTGTAAACTACCTTTAATATGTTTAAGTATGTCCCTTTTATCCTTAATCTCTCCAGCAATTTTATCCTGAATCAGTGTTGGATTTTGTCTAAGGCCTTTTCTATATCTGATGAGATGATCATGCAGTTTTTTTTAATTTCTGTTTTCTTATATGGTGTGTTACATTTATTGATTTTTATATATTGAACCATCCCTATATATCTAGAATGAAGATAACCTGATCACAGTAGGTGATCATTTTTATGTGTCTTGAATTTGATTTATAAGTACATTATTGAGTGTTTGTACATCTTTGAACATAAGGAAAATTGATCTGCAGTTTTCTTTCCTTGTTAGCTCTTTGTGTGGTTTGGGTAACCAGGTAACTTTGGCTTAAAAAATAAATGGGGCAATGTTGATTCTGACTTTTGGGGGGATTAATTTGAGGTGTTTTGATGTTAACTCTTCTTTGAAAGTCTTGTATAATTCTGTACTTAAATCATCTGGTCCTGGGCTTTTGTTGTTGCTTTTCATGGGAGACATTTAATGACTGCTTCTATTTTACTAGTTTATATAAGTCGATTAAAATGTTTATCCAAGTTTGATTTAGTTTTGGTAAATGGTATCTCTCAAAAAATATTTCTGGGCAGTGAAGATGCATGCCTTTAATTCCAGCATTTGGGAGGCAGAGACAAGGGGGAATCTCTGTGAGTTCAAGGCCAGTGTGATCTTTAGAGCTAGTTCCAGGACAGCTAGGAGTATTACACACAGAAACCCTGTCTCAAAAAACAAAAACAGAAAAAAAGTATCTATTTTTATAGATCTTCCAATTTGCTAAAGTATGAGTTTTAAGAATGTTTCTATGATTATCTGGATTTCCTTATTGCATGTTCTTATTTTCACTTCTGATTTTGTTAATTTTGAAATTTTTATTATTTATTTGTCTTAGCTTCATTTTGTATTCTAACCACAGTTCTATCCCCTCTGGTTGCTCTCTATCTTTTAGTTAATTTGGATAAGGGTTTGCCAATCTTTCATTTTCTCAAAGAATAAGCACTTTGTTTCATAAATTATTAGTCTTGATTTTGCTGTTGTTTCTATTTTACTGATTTCAGTCCTTAGTTTGATTATTTCTTGCCATCTACTACTGTTGGGGTATGATTAGTTCATCTGTTCTAGAACTTCCAGGCATGCTAAGAAGTTGCTATCATGAAACCTCTTCCATTTTTTTAAACTTAGTGCTATGAACTTGCCTTAGGACTACCACTTTTATTCGCTTTTATTTTGTCCAATAAAAGAGTTTGGGTATTTTGTGTATTAATTTTCATTCAATTCTAGAAATATTTAACTTTTTTCTCAATTTATCTCTTGACACATTTTGCATTCAATAAAGAGTTCTTCAGTTTCCATAAGTTTGTAAGCTTTCTGTTGATTCTTTTCTTGCTTATATCTGGCTTTAATCCATGGTGATCTGATAATTTTGAGGGAGTTATTTCATTTTCATGTATTTGTTGAGATTTTCTTTGTGTTCAAGTATGTGGAAAATTTTGTTGTACATTCTATAAGAGGCAGAGAAAAAAGTATATTCTTTTGTGTTTAGGTGAAATTATCTATATTATCTGTTTGGTCCATTGGTTTATAATGTTAGTGAGCACATCATTTCTATTTATTTTTTTCTTGATGACCTGTCTATTGGTGACAAATGGAAGATTGAAACATCGTCCCTCATTTAGCTTGTAAGGGTCAATATATTATTTACCTGTATTGGTAT
Organism: Bramus lutescens; assembly: GCA_001685075.1. Lineage (NCBI taxonomy): Eukaryota > Metazoa > Chordata > Mammalia > Rodentia > Cricetidae > Bramus > Bramus lutescens. The sequence continues at coordinate 8,405 of LOEQ01012405.1, forward strand.
TTCTTTTAAGAACTTTGGTGCCCATACCTATGAAACATAGACATTAAGAATTAAAATGTAATCTTGTTGGGTTTTTCTTTGTTGACTATGTAGTGTCCTTCCTTGTCTCTCCTTATTAGTTTTGTTTGGAAGTCTGTTATGTTAGATATTAAAATGGCTACACTATCTTGCTTCTTAGATTCTTTTTTTTGGAATTTCTTTAACACTTACCTTGGTAGAATTTAATGTTCATGATGCAGAGGCATATTTCTTGGATGCAACAATAGCATAGATCCCATTTTCACATCCTGTTTGTCAGTCTTTGTCCTTTCATTGGGGAATACTACCATTAGTGTTGAGAGATATCAAGAACCAATGATTATTAATTCCTGTTTTTTAGGATTGGTGTGGTGGGGTGGTGGTGGTGCAGTGTGTGTATGTGTATGTCTGTGTCACTCCCTGTTTTAACTTTGTTGGTCTGAGATCTGGAATTATTTGTTCCCTCTAATTTCATGGTTGTAGTTAGCCTCAACAGGTTGTAGTTTCCCATTTACCACATAAGGTAGGGTTGCATTTTTAAAATACATATTGATTAAATTTGATTTTATCTTGGAATGCATTAATTTTTCATCTATGATGATTGAAAGTTTTGCTGGGTATAGTAGTATTGGCTGGCATTTGTTGTCTCTTAGAGTCTGAAGCACATCTGTCCACACTTCTCCTAACTATTAGAGTCTCCACTGAGAATGACAAGTAATTTGAATAGGTGATCTTTTTCCTTTGCGACTTTTAATAATCCTTTTTTTTAATCTTTGGTGTTTTCATTATTATGAAATAAGGTGACTTATTTTAGGGTCCAGGCTATTTGGTGTTCTGTGTGTTTCCTGTACTTCAAAAGGCATCTCTTTCTGTAGGTTAGGAAAATATTCTTTTGTGATTTTATTGAAAATACTTTCTGGATCTTTGACCTGAATCTAATCTCTATCCTCTATTACTACTACTTTTAGATTTAATGTGATTTTCTTTTCATGAAGTCTCAGATTTCCTGGATGGTTTCTGTCAACAGTATTTTTTTTTTAATTTCAACAGTTTCTTTGACTGTTGTATCCATTTTTTTATATTCTGTCTCCATTGACTGAGATTCTCTCTTTTATTTTTTATATTCTTTTTGTGAAGTTTTGCTTCTGTAGTTTCTGTTCAAATTCTTAAATATTTCTACTATCAGATTTCCTTCAATTTTTGTCAGTGGGATAATTCATGAAGCAGAAATTAATTTCAAGTTTTTAGTAGATTTAAATTTATGCTCTTTTTCAGGTTTTGTATTCATGCCCCAAATAATATATATTTATATTCTTAAGCTTTATGTTTAAATTTATAAATAATCATAATTATTTTTCATAAAATATACATAATTTATAGCAAGAATTTTTGATTTGGATTAATTTTTAACAGAAAAGCACCTTCTGTTTTTTAACACTATTAATGTATTCTTATAGTACTATCTATTTCCTCATCATATCTTTTCGTCTTTGAAAAATATCAGTATTCTATGTTTGAAATCCACCTTATATTGCATATTATAGTCATGTATCATCATTCTCTGTTTTGAAGATATCTTTTTTCTTCTTTTTCTTGTTTTTTTTTGAGACAGGGTTTTTCTTTATCCATGCATTACCTATTCCATACTATAAATCATCATTTTCCTTTTTAAGGACATCTTTATTAATACCTGGAAAGTTCCATACATTTTGCCTTGACTCCTTGCTCATGTTCATTTTTCCCTGTCTCCTCTTGGGTTTGCACCAGATTATATACTCACTTAATTATATGGTCCCCCATTTTATTTTTTAAATGTGCAAAGTCCAATTTGTGCAGCTCATATACTTTTTCATGTGTGTCCACCCATTCGAGTCTGGTCAACCTACCAGGGGTATACTCTTAAAGAAAGCTCGATTCTTCCTTTCTCAACAGCTATTCAATAGCTATTTGCCAATAGCTATTAAGTTAGAGGAGGAACTTGGTGCTATTTTCCCCTCTTCATATTTGGAATTTGTATGTCATGAGATAATAAAATCTTATGCATAAAGTCAGAGGTACTGTGATTTCATATGTGCAGCTGCTCTGCTCTGTCTGTAAATCACTGTGTTGGTGTAATCCTCCCATGGCTATGACTCATATTTCTTCTTATTAGCTCTTATATGTTATATTAACCTATTATCCTGATCTATGTTAGTCATGTGGCTCAGTACCTTTTTCATCCAGGCAGGTCACATGTTGCCTCCTTGGTGGTCTGGGCTGGACTCTGGAAATGGGCTTCCTCCTTTCCAGCATTCTCCTGTTCTCATCTCCCCACCTCTACTTCCTGTCTGGTTGGGAACTGCAGATTTGCTTGCTCTTGACTTTGTTCTTCTTATCTGCACAACTACAAGACAGCAGATACCTCTTGTTTCAATCCACCCCAGATTGTAGTAATTAGTGAGGCCATGCCTAGGAAACTGAGACACCTTGTCTGAGCTTGTACAACCACCTGTGCAAATCTGAGTCTCAAATCCTATTTAACTAGACAAAAATAAAAGAGCACACTGTCAATCTACACAGTGCAATACCAAACTTAGCTGTTAAAATATGGGTCGAGGTAGTGATCCCTTAACTTTGGGTGGGAAAAAGAGCTTGACTGATATATGACATCATTTCTGGGATTCAGCATATTTCCACATCCGTGGTTTCTTTTCTTCGTCATTCATGCTACTAAACCATAATCAGAAGTTAAAAAGGCATTTTATTCACTTGGTTACCACTCTGATTGTGAGAGTAGATTTCATATCAACATTCTGATAAACATAGAGTTAACAGTGATGAGCATATGAAGTGAAGGCATTCCACAAAAGGACCGTTTACAGCATATGATTGTGGCTGATAAATCTGAATCTCTGAAGGTTTCTATTTTAAGTAAAAAATTAGCTATAGAGTACAAACAAGCTTCATCTAATAATCAAAATTGAGATTGTATTAAGGGAATGCTGCAGGCACCAGTTAGGAACCATTTAGTTTTTATTTCATTTCAGACTAGAAAAGTGCAAATCAAAGAGCCCACTCTTAATTTGTAGGCTTTTTCTAACTGGGAGTGTTGGACCTGTGCCTGAGTGAAGTGTAATGATATTTAAGTGGACAGTGCTTCAGGGTGAAAATCTGATGTAAAGGACACCAGAAACCCATGCTGTCAGAACTCTAAGATGCCCTTGGGATATCTCCAGGATAGGATAACCCTGCTATTTCACATCTGTCTTCCTCAGGGCTTCTACAGTGATCTTTATAAAGTAGCAATGCTACTACTAGCTTTCAGCAGTGATTAAAACTTCTGGTTGCTGTCCACATGCCATCTCCAAGACTCTGGCTACTTCCTTCACCTTTTACAAAGGGCCCTTCTGAAATTTTTTTTCTAACTGTATCACTTACTTCCCCCATTCTTCATCTTATCTTCTTCAGAAAAATTAAAGGTCTATAATTACCCTTTTCTAAGTCTCCCTGCTTGTTCCAAATATTATTCTTTTTTGTTTCAGGCTCCATTTGTTGCCTCATTCTTTTGTGAACTTTGTGTGTTATCACCACACTTCATGGTTCCCTATGCCATATCCATGGACACTGTGCAACTATAAGTTTTACAAATATGAAGGATGTTTTTCCAACTCAGAATACAAGATTTTCATCAGTCACATCTGCTTCCAGTGTGTAGATAGAGGCAGTGATTAAGAGTCCATAAAGACATATTCGGTTAATAGCCCTGCAAAACTCATAAAACTCATGGTATCAAGTTATTTTATACCATCCATATGGTATACAACTTCCTCACGGACCCTTGAACAAACCTGTGATGCATTATCTTTCCTTAAGAGGCAGTATCAGACCAAAGTTTCCTAGAGTCCTCAGAATAAGCTTGCCAAGGTTTGAAAATGAAAATGTTTCTTACAAAGCACCATGGTCTTGGATTTTTCACCTTCTTATTCTACATATTTTTAGATTTCAAGAGTAACTTTGGATTAATATTAGTGGATACTTTCTCAGAGAGGTTTTGTTGAGAGTTTACACACACACACACATACAGAGAGAAAGAGAGAGAGATACATATATACATACACAGATATGTTGATCCACAAACATTTAGGTGTTTAGAGTAAATTTTATGACTGTGTTTACTGTTGGTATCATAATTTATAATTGAAAATAAATTCTTAAATTTTCCAGGCTTAAAGAGAGGATAACTCAAGGTGAGACCCTGGAGTGCAACTTCAAGCAAAGCATTTGGTTTGAAGTAATGAGATTGATCAGGTATTTTCTAACAGTTCTCTCCTCTGTCAGATTTACTCACCTGATATGACATTACAAGGAGCAAATATATTCTGCCCCACAGTTACTTACCTAGAGTATAGTTAGTGATCATTATGTGGAAGCATAGGAAGCTCAAGATAGCTCTCTGACTTGCTTTTGAACTAGTCAGCTGTCCAGATTTTCTTATTTATAGTCATCAGGAAGAACAATAGTTATAGTAGGGAAGGTACATTCTTAGCTAAAAAGGCCCTGGCAAAAATCAAGAGGCTCTTATTGTTGGACTCTCAAATGAATCTGCCATCTTCATACAAAGCCTATGGATGTTCTCTTCCTGGGAAGAAGCAGACTGCCTTTTATGCCTTTACTCAGGGTGACAGTTCTTGACATGGATAATCAGCTTCCTTACATGGTCCCTCAGCAGTGACACAGTAAGGCAGCTTAGTCAATATTTCATCTATTTCCGAGAAACTTTATTGTGCCTTGCTGGACCATCTTATAAGAGTCTGAGGTGTCTCTTGTCCTGTGATGCTGTTTTAGTAAATTCACTTCATACTTATTGCATGTGAACAAATTTTGTCTTAGTGAAGTCAGATAATAATGAATATGTTTTATAGTAGTGTTTAGAGTCAAATTTGTGCATAGTATTTCCTTTGTTCCTGCCTCCAGTACTCCCGCATATAGGAAAGACTTGTAATGACAAACTTGTTATTTTCCAAATCATGTCCTTTTGAACTTTTCTGCATTTCTTTAAACTTGGCAATGCATGAAACTGTAAATTTATTATACAAGCGAGAAAACTGTAGCTCATATTGTCACATCAGCTTCCAGAAGGTTAATGATTATGATAATGTGAAACTGGAATAAAAATGCAGCTGTCCTGGACCCATAGAATAAATACCTCTTACATATCTGCCTGCCGCAAACATACCCATTCCTGGATATTACAAAACTTAGAATGCAGTTAAATACTTTTCATTCTTACATTCATGATGTGTAAGAATACAAGTTTAAATCCAATGGCAAGCAAAGGCACATTAGGTGGGGTTAGGGTAACGTGAAGGGAACAGGAGGAGGGGAGGAAGTGAAAACTGGGATTGGTATGTAAAGAAAAATGATTGTTTCAATAAAAAAGGCAAACCAACCAAAAGACATGAATATAACTGAAACTACTTAAGAACAGCAATAAGTCTGAAACCTTAACACTCAATCTTTATGATACATCACAAATCTCCTGGTTAATATGTTGTTAGGTCACCATTCCTTCAAATCTCATTCAGGATACTTGAGGTAGACATATAGTTAATTTTATTTTTGTCAATTTCTTTAATATGTTTTATTCTGATGGTTCTATAGTTGTGTTATGATAAAAGAAACCAGTCTTAAAAAATCCAGATCATTCACACACATACTCAAACATATACATATACATACATATATAATTCATATATATATATTCATATATATATGGAGAGAGAAGAAAAGAGAGAGAGAAAAGAAAATTGGGTTGTAAGTCAAATACTGAAAATTACCTGCAAAATAAATTTTGAAATACTGTGTGTGAGTGTCTGTTGGGGGGGAGAAAGAGAGAGGGGGGATGAGACAGATAGCAAGATAGAGAATATGACAGGAAGTCAGAGATATACAGGCCCAAAGAGAAAGACAGAAGTTAAAGTGAGAGCAATGAATACTAAAGATGTTCAGACTCAACAGGTCTGCAAGTGTTGAGGAATTGAGCATGATGCATTCTCGTAGAGTGAGAAATTGACGTTCCAAGAAAAATCTTAACCAGAGAATGATTTATAAATTAAGTTCTGCCTGTAGCGTAGTCCTCAACAGTGGGAAGAAATATGCTTTTGTATCTCTCTTCTTCTCATATGATCCAGTCTTTGGTATTAGTTTACCCTCAGAATGGGTTCCTGGCATTTGGGAAAGACTACATAAAAGGGCATGAAAGATGGGGAGAATGTTCCAATGCAGTCAAAAAACATACTTTGGTCTGTTTCTTTCAAGATTTCAGGAAAAACAGAAAAGGTAAATGTGGAATCCACTTATATACCTGTGTCAGTTGTTTGAATTCTGAATACTGCATTTCTGAACATCATCACTGGAAACAAGTCTTTATGGAATTCTGTAGATCTTGATGTATATTTGTACTCCGTAAGTCACACAGTGTTGTGTACATTAAAGAAAACACGGCTACATAGTCTGGATTCTGAGATTATTCATGTTGAATTGTCTCTTCTGTTTGATTTTTCAATAGAAAAGGAAAATTTTTCTTCCTTTGCTTTGACTGTTTTGCAACTAATCTGCATTATTTATACTTGCTATTATAAATAATACAGAAATACTAATATTAATGACGGTATTAGTCAACATTAATATTCATAGATTTGAAAATGACTACAAGCTGAAAGCAATTCATAAAAGAATACTTTCTTCGCGGTAAATTTCATTCTGTTGGTAAATTTATAGGCAAATTTTCTCACACAAAATTCTTAGGTCACATCAATACTTCCCATCCTCTCTTGTTGAATTCACTTATTTTATTTTTTTTTAATTGGAGGAAAAAGGAACTTTAATTTATAGTAAAGAGAGAGGCTTAGTTTTCAGGAGAGAGATAATTTCAGAAAGAAGAATCACAGTGTATATAAAAAGCTATTTACCACATTAATCATTTTTATTAAGAATCTTCCTCTAAAATGAACAGCATGTTATGTAAGAAAATGCTAAATGTCTAAATCTTGCTTTAATGGTGATAAAACATGTTATTCATATTAACAACCCTTAGGTTATTTTTTATGTGAATATAATGGTTTTGCTGATCTGCTTTCAGGGTATAATAATCCATATTTTCTACTCAGCAAGGAATCTTATTCATTTAAATTTACTGCATATATTTAGAAATATGGATCACCAACGAATATAGCCTAAATTGCCAGGTAAAATACTGTAACATGAACCTAAATTAGAAGGGAGGCAATTATAAAGGTGTCTGTGCTGACTGTCTCTATCTGTTGTGGGGGGAGCAGCAGGCAGAGTCTCACTCAAGTTGGCAACCCCAAATGCTGACTTCAAGATCTCCCTGGAGTGAGTGTTACACAGAGACTGGGGAGCACATTCTTGACCCTGGCTTTCCTAGCTCTCTCATCTAAATGCAGAATTATTATGTCCTTTAAACTCTACTATATTAGCGACTGTATGAGGAGGTTAAACACTTTGAGGAAATAATATTTGAACAACTTATTATATTCATACAACTTATTTCAATATTCTCTCTGTGTTTGTTACCACTTGGTAAGCGCTCACTGCCTTAGAGACCCTGGATACTGTAGTGAAACAAGCAGTATACATACAGTGACTATGATACAGCATGAAAAACCCAGTGGTTAAGACAAAGAAGTAACCCAGATTATTGGTGCATAGCATCCAAATCCTGCCACCCGGCTCCCAGCTAGCTTTGCCCAAAATAATTACATGGAAACTGTATTCATTTAAACACCACCTGGTCCATTATGTCTAGCCTCTTATTGGCTAACTTTCACATCTTAATCAACTCATTTCTAATAATCTGTATATCACCACGTAACTGTGGCTTACTGGGATGAGTCTAAACTACATCCTTCTCCGAGAGGAGAGACATGACATCTGCCTCACTGACTTCTTCCTCCCAGAATTCTGTTCTGTCTATTCCACCCACCTAATTTTCTGCCCTATTAAAAGTCCAAGGCAGTCTCTTTATTTAACCAATGAAAGCAACAGAAATACAGAAGGACCTCCTACATCATTTCCCCTTTTTCTGTTTAAAAATAAAGGCTTTCATTTTATCATAGCAAAATTACATATAACAAAACAGTTATCAAGAAAGAATTACAATCACAATATTTATATCTATTTTATCTTTAATCGTAAAAAAGGAAAACTATACCCATAACTAACTTCAACTCCATCAAAAACTCCAGAAGAATATAATATTACCTAAGTAAACAAGAAGTAAGAAACTTCCTAAACTCTAGAAATGACAGAGACATCTCATTGCATGGACAGTCACCCAAAGTTCTTTTGTACCATTGGGGCATCCATCTTTGGCCTTCAGGCCCATAGTCCATGAAGCAGAAAATTTCAAAGACAGTTCAGTCACTTTCTTTTGTATCCTGTAGAATGGATCACAGACTCTTTCATAAATCAGGAACCCTGAAAGACAATCTCACCTTTAGGCAAGTTCAGTAGTCCTCTCTCTGCGGGTTCTTCATGTCCA
>LOEQ01012406.1:0-10872 GCA_001685075.1 Bramus lutescens
CTCTTCATTTGTCCTGTTGGCATTGGGAGCTGCGGTGTGTCACTTGGTATACCCTTTCGGAAGCCACCCCAGTGGTCTAGCATAAGCTCTCAGCTGCCATCTCTGCTCTGTGGCTTGGTTTGACACTGGTCTGCACACAGTCTCTGTGTGTGACAGACAGGAGCACCACCTGAAGACTCACATCACCACAGGGTAGAAACTCTTGCAGGAACTGGCAGTCTTGTTCCCAACATCTGTAGAGCAAGCTCAGAAATCTGTTCCTACATGAATTACTTGCCTGTCCATAAAACAAATTTTGCAGTTATGTATACCCCTAACGGAGAGATACAAAAATCTTCTGAGCATCTCCACTGCAAATACAGGGAGACAGAAAGAAGATATTGTTTATTTGTTTTGTGTTTGCAGGGAAAGGATCGGAAAGCACACTGGTCAACACAACATTCAAATCTGCATCACACCCCTTGGTAGCCAAGATGGTCAGTCTCAAAGAATCCAACACTTGCATTCCTAAGTGACAACATTCAGAAGTAGACTTCATTTCTTAAATATATTTTAGATCTTGTATCAAGTGAAGGAAAGCTCTTAGTAACATTTACCAAGGGAATCCTATGCAGAGTAAAGGCCATTTGATGCCAGCTCTTTCTTCAGAGCACACCCACACATCTGCATCTTTGTGTGCTTCTACTGAATACTTCACGCTAGATCTGATTTCTCTTGCTCACTGAGTTCCTAGCAACATTCTACACGTTCTAATTTCTACTGCACACAGCTGCCATGACCTGAACTGAACAAAACTAAAGGAAAGTATTTTCAAAACCAGCATCGTTTGTCAAAGTTGCCTGGAGAATGACTACATATCTTTTCATGAAGCTAAAATGGATTGTGGTCCTCATGCCAAATGCTGGAGGAGCCTTCCAGTTAGTCCCAAACTCACCTCTTACTATCTCCTTCAATGTCAGTTTCTTTTTTCATTCTCAGAATAATTTATGGGTCATGCCATCTGTGAGCACATGTGCAGAGTCGGCTCCTGACCAACATCAGCACAGTAAAAACTAGCTCAGGGGCGGCAGTGGAGTCCAAGAAGACATGGTAGATGGCTCCTGAGGGTTCCGAGACAGAGGAGCCAGTCCCCAGAAGGGACTCCAGAAACTTGAGTGAGTTTCTTCTGAATGGAGTTGGGTTGTTTGTTGGAACATCAGCGTCATGTGAAGAACCAAATATCACTGTTAAGTGATGGCTGGGGTTTGTAATTTGCGCATCACTCTTAGCAGTTTTACACTTTCCCACTCATCTCGTCACACTTCATGTCCTGACCAGGCAAATACATTAATATAACTATATAACTATATAACTATATATATAAAGTTTAAAGAATTGCCCTTAGATTTACACTGTACATTTACATTTTGTAATTTCATTTTTGTGTGTGTGTGTGTTTGTTACACGAGGATCCTATATAAGCCAGAAGAAAGTATCAGATTCTCTTGAAGTTGGAATTATAGATCATTGTGAGCTCCGTAATCTGGGTCTGATAACTGAATTCTGGTCAGTGTCGTCAAGATTGAGCAGAGTTTTTATTTTCTCATTGTTCAGGTGACTTTTGATGTATCCCAGCCTCAAAATACTTATTGCCACTTTTAGTGAATCTTTTAACCACTGGATTCTCTGCCTTCCAAATTCTTTCTCAACATTTAGCTTAACACAGTTTCTATATACCAGTATTGTAGAAGTTTCTGTTTTGTTCTTTTATGTGACAGCCTGCTGTGTCCTGGTACTCATGAAAGCCACCTGTTAGGTACTGGTGGTTTTCACACAAACACACACACACCACCGCCACCACCAGCACCACTAGCACCACCACCATTAATATCCTCATACTCAGGCAGATGTAAATTCTTGTGCACAAGACTCAAGAGCAGCATTTTTCCCCTACACCCTGCCTCTCTTTGCATCTTTTCTCAAGTGGACCTCAGTTTCTGAAACTTACCCAGAGTCTGGCGAATTTTCCCAGTCCCCTGGTGTCGCTTTCTGTGTTACCTATTGGAGTGTACCAATTAGAAACAACTAAAAAGGCATTCAATTTTCTACCTATTGTTGCATTTTTTAAAAAATTAAATTTTAGTAGGAAATAACATGTAAAAGGAGCAAAACAGGGAGAATCAAAATCCTACCCAAATGGTCAAACTCTTTACTACCTTAATTAGAAAATGTCACTCTATTTCCTTGTTAACAGTGTGGAGTCTGGACCAGGGAGAAATTTGTTTTTGGAGTGATGATTTGAAATTGTTTTCTACACATTGATCAGCATCCCCCTGGTTTCTGAAAATGCTGAGTCTTCACAGGTAAAGGAACCACACAAGTGCTGGTGTCACAGAGCATATCAACAGGTACAGAAACTTGGCCTTGTATTAGACCCAACCCAATAGTCTTTCATCAAGTGTGACTTTCTAGGTTATGTACAGTTCTGTTGGTTTGTTTATTTTTCTTGGATTTCATCTTCTTATAAAAGCTCCCAAACAAACTGATTCTTTGTTTTCTCCACTTGCACAGTTTAGCAGTGTCACTGAGAAAGGCCCGAGCATAAAGCTCTGTACCACTAGGAATTATTCTTTAAGGGCATCTTGCTTTGTCTCTCGCAAGCCATGTGCAGCTGTCTGCATCTTCAGCTTTTCATTATCCAGATGTGGTGACTAATATCGTGTACATTCCGAGCTTCACAGGTCTCATGTTCTGTTGGTCCTGTCGTTGTCACCTCTCCGTTTTGGCCTCAGTCATATTTGACTACAGTTGTATCTGACTCTCCTAAAAGAATTTGAGGCAAAGAAAAATGAGTAAATACATACCTCTACTATTTTCCAAACATGTCTTACCACATTGCCTTGGGAAAAACTTTATTTATTTTAAGAAAAGTATTAAAACTCAGGTCAAGCAATCTTGTACGTCAGTGGGTTCTTGTTGATATTTTCACACATAATATCTTAGTAAAGAATTTACTGTAGTAGTTTTATTTAGGAGTCTTGATAAACAGGATCAAATATCAATGGCTCTAGAACACGACTTAATGAGAGCAACAGTGAAGTTGAAGTTAGAACCCTTCGTCTGAGTTCTAGCATTTTCCGTAAGAGCTACTGAGAATTCTCTTTCATATGGTTCTCACTCTTATTTGTAAAGTTTTATAAATCCCACAATAAATAAATAGACTAATGTATTTGTATCAAATGCTTATCATATGTCTGTGTCTTTTATTGTTTGTGGTTTAAGTATGAAATGCCCACCCCATAAGCTCACTTGGTCCAAGCTATTAGGGAAGGCTATGGAATCTTTAGGATGTACAGCCTCTCTAGAGGAAGCGGGTCATTGGGGGTGACCTGGAGTCTTTATTGCCTGGCCGTACTTCCGGTTTGCTGTCTGCTTCCTGAATGTGGATGTACTCTGACCAGCCAGCTTCCTGCTCTTGGCACCCTGCCTTTGCAGTCTGTTGCCATGTCTTCCGGAGTCACGACTCAATGAGTTGCTTAATTGCCAGCCCAAAACGAAACAAATAAATACAACGCAACAGTTCCCTTAAGTTGCCTGTATCAGGGCGTTTTATCATAGCAACAGGAATAGGAGCAGTAACTGATAACAATTATATTGTGTGGAATGAGGCAGCGCAGAAAGACAAATAGTGCATGGTCTAAACATTTCTCCCCAGCCTTCATTTCACCATCAAAGTTTCAGCTGATTTTCTTCAGTATTCTGCAGTTCTATATGCTTCCAAAAGATCTAAAATTGACTGATCTCATTCTACTAAGTGTTGTAAACATGCATTAGTTTCATATTAATACATCAAATCACATTTTATTGTGTTGATTGACAAATACATTAATTAACTGTATTATTAAAGATTATGAATTTATTCTTCTAGAGACACGGCAGTGGTGGATAGTTAGTTCATGCTTGCTTGGAATTCAGGATATTCCTATGTCAGCCTCCCAAGTAGCTGAATTATAGCTGGGATTACAGGCTTGTATCATCACATTTAACACTTAAGAGACTGCAAGTGTAGCTGTACCTCATCCTGCTCAGGCTTCATGTTGTTGAATATCATCTTTTTCCTACAAAGTTATTGAAATCTACTGCAATTTACTGTAGCACATGGTCTTTGGTTAATTTAAGTTCAAAATCCAGCATTTTCCAAGTAGTTGTCCAGTTATTTTCTTCACAAGGATTGTAGCCATGATGGGAGCATGTAGAGAGCATCACTTCTCTGTGATGAGCAAGATGGTGACTGTGCACGTGATATTTGCACACACATAACGTATAAACTGGAATGCACATGCGCACACACGTGTGTGTGTGTGTGTGTGTGTGTAACTTAGCAATGCTGTCTGTAGCATAAGTTAGACCACAGAAGCACAGAAGTTGTACTTTTATAGCTTCTAAGGAATCAATCTTCTAGTAATGATTAGTATGTAGCACGAATTCTAATTGGCTCTAATAATAAAAACCTGGAGTCAGATTATCAGGGTAAATGTTGAAAGTTCAGAGAAGTAAAGGAGCCAGAGAAAACATTTACCTCTACAGAAGCCTCAGACTGACAAGGGTAAGATCCTGTCTCCACAAAACCTCAGACCGAATGCCTTCTGTGCATAACCTCAGACTGAGTCCTGAGCTCCTGTCTCCTCCCACCTCATATTCCTCTCTCTGCCCAGCCATCTCCCCTCCTGTCTACACCTCATTGGTGCTGGAATTAAAGGTGTGAGCCACCACCTCTTGGTCTCTTTTAGACTTGAACTCACAGAGACCCCACTGCCTTTGTCCCCAGGGTGCTGTGATTAAAGGTTTGTGCCACCACTGCCTGGCCTGTATGGCTAACTCATGTGGCTAGCTCTGCACTCTGATCTTCAAGCAAGCTTTATTAGTTAAAACACAAATAAAGACTGAAAAAAATGATTATAAAGTGATGTAGAATATTTTCTTTTATCCTTACATATTTCTCTGATTTTTTGCCATTTAAATGCCTCTAAAATAAAACCACAACTGTTTACTGATATTTTGCTTGTTTGGCTAATATGAATACATTTAGTTGAGTATCTCTTTGTGATAAATTAAATGTCACTGGGAAAGAAAAAAATAATCATTTCATTTGAACTATGTCAGCTAAATAGTTTTTAAATATTATAGCCCAGGTGATGGAAAGAAATGAGCTGTAAATGAATGAATTCATTTGTTGATACAGAGATGAAAAAATTAAATGACATTTGAAAATGTATGATTTTATTTGTTTTTTTTTAAATGTCATTTACCTCTAGTTTTTTGAGTGTGGTAAAATAAAGTCAGAATTTTTCCTCCACACATTTCTTTTAATTTTTAATCATGATGGACATAGAACATTTGGTTTTAAATTGAGAAATAAACAGTTTCAGAGTGATAAATGCAGTAAATATAAATCTATTAAGTTTTGTGCTGTGTTATATACTTACAGTACTAGTTTTATGCTATTCCATGAATATATATTTTAGAATGGCCATACAAAGGCTTATCAATGTATTATCTTTTCCTTTTTGAAAAATGTTTAGTAGTGTTCTAATTAAAATAGAATTATATCACTTTTCCCTTTCCTCCCTGGGTAGCCTCCCTTCAGCCTTTCCCCATCCCTCCCCACTCTCAAACTGTTTCTTTTGTTATTTTTGTTACATGTAAAATCATGTATTTGTATACATATGCACAATTATATAAGTTTCAATGAGTCAATTTTTGTTGCTTATGTTTATGTGGTTTCAGGGATGACCATTTTGTCTTGGATAATGAAAATATGCCTCGTCCCTGGGAAGCACAAATTCTTCCTCTCTCAAAACTCATTAGTCACCTGTAGTTGTTTGTCTAGGGGGAGGACCCTGTGAAATTTCCCCCCGCCACTTTGGCATGATGTCTATTGATACCGCCATTGCTCCTGTTGCGCTTATGTATCCGTTTCTAGGAGAGCCTGACTCACCACAACTACCTGATACATGGCTATTACAATCCTTCCATTCTTTTTCTGTGGCCTTCCCTGAGTCACAGATGCTCAAGCTGTGGTGAAGATGTATGCCTTGAGGCTCGACCTCCATTGATTTCCATCTTGTATCCAGTTCTGGTTTTCTGTGCTTGTTTTCATTTGCTGTAAAAAGAAGTTCCTTTAATGAGTGGTGGTAGCTACACTTATCTTTGGATATAAGGATAAGATTTAGAATGTGTTAAGGAATAATACTGTCTAGAAAAGTGGTTGTAATATATTTATATGCTATAGTTCATGACATCACTAGACACTGGAATCTAGACACTGGAATTTGTCTAGATTTCTAGTATCAGGCATGATTTCCCTCATGTTGAATGAGTGAACCTTAAGTTCAATTAGAGAGCTGTTGGTTACCAGTAATATGTAAGTGATACATACTGCACTGTTACAGATATCTTGTCATGCTGGTCATTATTGTGATCTGTAGATATATCCAGGTACAAATAAAGGGTAGAAATATCCATTTCTGTTGTGATAATTTTAAGGAGCAAAATACATTGGAATCTTGTACAGCTAAATGAAACTATTCCCATTGGGGCGATTCATTTATTAGTCTTTTCAACAAAGCTTTGAAATGTCCACAGAAGTCAATACCTTTGCAAACCCTAAGTGGGTAAATTAATAATGAGCCTAACTCTTGTAGAGTTTTATAAGCCATGAAGGTACAAATAAGTCAGAAAGAAACTCCCACACACCAACAGTATAGAGATTGACTGATAACCAATGTGGTGGTTTGAAAGAAAATGCCCCCCAAAGGCAGTGGAAATCTCAGGAGGTGTAGACCTTGTAGAGTAGATGTGACCTTGTTGAAAGAAGTGTGTCACTGTGGAACCAGGCTTTGAGGTCTCATATATGCTCAAGGTATTACCAGTGTGACACACATAGACTCCTTCTTCTGCCTGCAGATCAGAATGTAGAACTCTCAGCTCCTTCTCCTGTACCACATCTGCCTGCATGCTGCCATGTCCCACCATGATGATAATGGACCTCTGAAACTGTAAAGCAACCCCCATTAAATGTTCTCCTTTATAAGAACTGCTGTGGTCATGGTGTCTCTTCACAGCAATAAAAACTGTAACTGAGACAACCATTATGTCGTTTTAGGTGACTCTCCCATCTACACTTTAACTCTTGCTGGGAGAAATGATGATGGCTAAGTGAACTGGGGAAAGATATAGATTCATCTCTCCAGATGCTTCCCTCATTGGCATCAGTTTGTTGGGCAATGGAACGATTTCAGTTTGATCATTTATAATAGGCATCTAGGGAAGATCCTCAGATAAAGCTTATACAAGAAATTGAAAATATGTTTTACTTTCAGTGACTCTAAATGTATTACCACAAACAATATACTCTAGCACTTTCACATTTTATTATCTTACTTAATTTGCATCGGAGATCTAAGTTAACAGGTGATAACCAGTTCAGGGCTATGTTGACTCTTTTCTGACATGCAATCTCTCCAGAGATCTGCAATCAAAGAGGATGCCTGCTCCAAGCCCCGAGTCATTAGCTATGAATCTCACTCTCCCAGAAGGACCATTTCCCAGTCAGCAGTCACAGAGTTGGCCATCTTCCCCGGGAACAAGCCATAATGCACATGGAAACCCTGATTTTCATCCATCCCCGTCAACAAACGCTCTCTAGTTTGTTGTTTGAATCCACAGTTCTCCTTGCCAAGGCATCCTACACACAGGCACAAAGAGAATGGTGCATTCATGCCTGAGATCCAAGTTCCTTGCGTGACTTCATGGGACCTTTCTGGCCAGTGGAAGCTACCTCTGTAAATTACCTAAGTGTGTTTGGATGTGACAACTTCCTTGGTCAGTTTTTCCCATGGGCTCCAACTCTCCTTGCTACCCTGCCCAGGTTTGCTCTTGCTTTTCTGAAACCACCCATTGCCTTAATGTGAGCTGAGTATTGTCTTCTCAGCCTCAGGATTAGGGCCTGACTTCTTCACTTCTTTCCTAAAAGAGCTACTTATTTATAAGTTCTGCCATCTGACACCTAATGCCACCTCTTTCCATTGCTGTCACTAGAACTTTGTGTAGGCCTTGGCTTTCTAGATTATCATCTAGATTTCCATTCTGCCTAACATCCTGCTGTCTTTCACTATCGCTTGACAAACACAGTGGTGAGTTATCAATTGCCCAATTTTTGTTTATTTGTGTGTAAACAAGGACTCTTTGCCTACTGCACAATAAATTATTGGTATGTTTAGTAACAGAACAGACATGGGGCAGGAGACAACTGAAAAGGTTAAGGTACCCATCAACAAGCCTGACATCCCTGTTTCAATATTCCAGGGTATGGCACAAATAATAAAACCACAGAGACAGATATTGAATATAGTGATATTTTCTTTGTGTTTTAATAAATAAAGCTTGCCTGAAGATCAGAGTGCAAAGCTAGTCACACCGGTCAACCATTGGAACCAGGCAGTGGTGACACACACCTTTAATTCTGGAAGCCATACTAGTTAGCCACGGAGGCTGGGCGGTGGTGGTGCACGCCTTTAATACCAGCACTAGAGAGAAGTATAAGGCAGGATGAAATGGGAACTCATTTTCTTGTTTGTCTGAAGATTTCCTAGAAGTAAGAGCTTTCTAGTGGTCTGGCTACTTTGCTTCTCTGATCTTTCAGTTTGAACCCCAATATCTGTATCAAGATTTTATTATTCGTGCTACAGCTAGGAATCCAAATAGCAGAGGGAACTGTCCCCTGCAAGTTGTCTTCTGACCTCCACACACACACTGTGGCATATGCATGTGCACACACATAAGCAACACACAAATGGACAGACAGAGAAATACAATGGAAAAGTCCTTTCAAAAGAACAAATGGATGCCCACCAAATGTTACCCATATAACAAGTTTTGAAGAAGGGGCTAGAGAGATGGTTCAGCAGTTAAGAGCTCCTGCAGAGATCTCAGGTTCAGTTTGTAACACACATAGGAGGCAGCCCACAGCCACCTGCAACTCTCGTTCCAGAAGATCTGACTCCCTCTGGCCTCCTCAGAGTTCTGCATGCACCTGATGTCCATAAAATACATACGTGAATACAGATAAATTAAAAATAAAAGAGTTTCCATGAAAGAAATTATAATTGAACATCCTCAATGAAGACACTTTTCTTACAGTTGATTATTTTTAAGATCTTCCTTATTGAAATCCATTTTTACTTTTATTTTTCTTTTAATGAATATGGGCTAATAAGTAATCAATCCACCAATCACAGATATCTTTTTGCCTTTAGAATTAGTAGATATTTATATTTAATTTTCCATGCAAAACAACCATTCATTTTCCTTTTTCTTCAGAAACTTGATTTTAACCTCTGATGCTTCATTTAGTTCCATGTTAATAAAAACACAAAGGTAGCCAGGACTCATCTCTTTAAATTTTTGACTTTGGACATTGGGAAACTGAGGCCCAAAGACGTTTACAGGATGTCTTCAATGACTCAGAACAGGATGCAGCCAGAGGCAAAAATGAGTCCTGATATTCTTATTCTTCCCTTCTTTAACTTGAGAAAGTAATTTATCAGGTCAGTGAGACAGTTTAGTGGGTAAAGGTGCTTCTGTGACAACCCTGATGACATGTGTTCAATCTTGAGAAGCCACCTGAAGGTTGGAGGAGAGTACAAACTCTACAAGGCTGTGCCCAGACACAAATACAATCACACAGACATACCACACACAGACACACAAACGTACACACTAATAATAATAGTAATTTATTTAATGAAATCCTTTAAACACTGCATTTATTTAGAAGCAAAAGCCCTACAACAGCAAAAACAGACTCAATCATTACATCAAAACAGCCATCTGTTGTCTGAGATTGGCTCAACTGTACTGGGACTGTGGAAAACTGAATTCACTTTAATAGTTCTGCTTAGGAAATAGGCATTCAAAGATAGATTAATTGGGGTCATTTAATTTTAAAATATCTTCATCTTTGTTTCTTTTATTATATTTAATATTTTAGCATGCAGTTCTTTGTGTGTGTGTATGCATGCACAGTTGCCACAGTGTGCATATGGAGGGCAGACTTCCAAGTGGATCTGAGGGACCCAATTTCCATCACTCAGTTTGACAGTGATTGCCTCTATCTTTGACCCATCTCACTGGTCCTCATCTTTCAATTTTATTATTTCTTTGTCAGTTTGGTCAGTAGGAGTTTATAGTTTTGAATTTCATAAATATGGACTACATTTCTAGATTAATTTACTAGGACAATAATTTAAAAATAATTAAAAGATACATTTTAGGTGTTATAAATTCTAAGAAATGCATTTTCACACCGTAGTTAATGTTTAGAGAAATGCCCCAAACTAATTTTTATTCTTTACTGATTAGATAGTATCAGGAGTTAAATTTCCTGTAGGCTTTGACAATCCAGATCCATTTTTAGGCTAATCCACATAGACTGAGATCCATCTATTGACTTGTTATGGCCCCTTGATGTCCAATGAATGTTCATGTCAAACCAATAGGATTTATTGAGAAGCACCTACATCCAGATAGCACCCCTTCTAGCTTTGAGGCATTAGGAAACTTTCCTAGACTATCTAAGTGTCCCCTTCCGTAAAGATGACAGCTACCACAAAAATTAAGTCAAGGGCAGGAGCATAGAGGCACACAGTAAATGAATGTCTTTATTGTTTTTAATAATGCATTTCATAACTAATTTTATCAGTAGATTAGCATATTATAGGCTATATTTTATTGATAGAAATCCACATTCTATGATGGGCAGTGGTGGTGCATACCTTGAATCCCAGAACTCAGGAGGCAGAGGCAGGTGGATCTCTGTGAGTTCGAGGCCAG
>LOEQ01012409.1:1261-25883 GCA_001685075.1 Bramus lutescens
GGACCTTTGGAAGAATAGGCAATGCTCTTAATCTCTGAGCCATCTCTCCAGCCCGCCTATGTACATTTTTAAACACACTTTTGTCTCATTTAGAAGTCTTTTATATCTGAATCTGTCCTACTGTGTATCTGAAATCCTTTTCTGTCCAGGAGCGCTTCTTAACTTCCTGCTTTTGTGCTAGTACCATGCTGCTATTGTTACCAAGGCTGCGTAGTAAAACCTGACATCAGACAACTTTACCTCCTGTGTTCTACCGTTTGTTTGTCGGCTCCTATTCAGTATTGAAAGTGAAAATCAATTTTTTAAATCAATGCCATTTATATCTTATTTTTCTTTGATAATGTTACTTACAACAATTCCAAACTATTTGTCATAACTTTCTCTGTTAATGGCAGAAAAGAGCCACTACTAGGTAAATAAGGAGCTTGTGTTGCTAGGCAATAACACCTCACAGACAGGTCATTGACAAGAAGGAGAAGCTATATGAAGTACATTCAGCAGTATGAAGTCCTGAGATACATTTAAGAAGGAACCATTGTCTCAAAGGGCCCTGTGGAGATTTTACTTCAAACTTGATAGCCAGAAGACATCCAGAAACTTGACAAGATTTTAGAGTATTCTTTTCAAAGAGCAGACACATGAATGTCACAACATATAAAGACTGTTATAAAAATTTATCAAAATGATTTTGATATTCCAAGGTGCTGTGCTTCAGTCCTCTGTAATGAGAAGAGTTTGCCAACTCGGCCAGTTGTTCTCTAGACCAATGAGTAGACAGTCAAGTTATCAGTCTTCTCTTCACTGTGCTCCTGACGATCTGTTCATGGATAAGGAAAATGGAAGGTCCTCATTAATGCTTGTATTTGATCAGTCTTCTTCATTCTGTATTTCCACATCTTCTAATATTGAAAGTTATGTGAATAAGTAAAAAAAACATAGCAATGCACTAACACTCATGCCTTAGTTAGGGTTTCTATTGCTGTAAAGGAGCACCATGACTACCACAACTCTTATAAAGGAAAACATAATTGAGGTGGTGGCTTGCAGTTCAGAGGTTCAGTCCATTATCATCATGGAAGGGAGCATGGTAGCATGCAGGTAGATATTTTCCTTTGTTAAAAAAAAAGAGAGAGGAAGTGGTGCGTGAGAATTGTCTGTATTCCATCAATCATGTTTTAAATAAACACTGATTGGTCAGGCAGAAAGTATAGGTGGGTCAACCAGACAGGAAGTAGAGGTGGGACGATGAGCACAGGAAAATTCTAGGAAGGAGAAAGCCCATTCCTCCCAGTCCTGACCAGACCATTGAAGAAGCAGCTACACTAGACGGGACGGTAAGACATTGTTGGTGGCTGGCTTGTGGGGGTTTCTGTCCTGCCCAGTTCCCATAGCTTGTAAGTCCCAAAGAAAATACACAGAAGTCTATATTAATCATAAACTGATTGGCCCATTAGCTCAGGCTTTGTATTAGCTCTTATAACTTATACTAACCCATTATTCTTATCTATGTTAGCCACATGACTCAGTACCTTTTTCAGTGGGACAAGTAACATCCTGCTTCTTCCGTGGTTGGGACAGGACTCTGGGAAGGGCTTGCTTCTTCCCAGAATACTCCTGTTCTCATTACCCCACTTCTACTTCCTGTCTGGCTACCAGCCAACCAGTATTTATTTAAAATATAATTGACAGAATATAGACAATTCTCCCACACCACTACATCTTGATCAGAATGCAACAGGAAGTAGTCTATGACATGCTGAGAGTAGCTTAAGAATAGGACAACTTAAAGCCCACCCCCACGGTGACATACTTTCTCCAACAAAGCCACACCTACTGCAACTTCCAAATAGTGCCACTCCTTTTAGCAATCATTTCCTTTCAAACCACCACAACTCAAGTGCATTTTTAAAAACAAAAATTACTGTAAAACATGATCAGTAAAGTATGTAGACCTCTGTCATACATACATAACTTTGTGGAAATAATTATTAAACACTATTTGCCATTGTAAAATGAGAAGCTGCAACTGAGGTCACAGCTGCTAATTTCATTCATTCCTGAAGAGTGGCAACTTATCGACATAAATATAAGCAAATACAACATAATGTGCAACAGAAGCATGTAAATAATTAGTTGGGTTATTGAAGATTTTCTTATCAAGTCAACATAAAGCAGTAAATGCCAGTGCCCAACCCTTACATTATATGTGTGAGTCACAGAAAATGTGATAAATGATTTTTGTGTATTGATAACAAAAGAGTATAAACTCAAAATTAGCATGCCTATATCCTTGTTTTATAAATTTTATGCCTTTTCTTGGACAGTTGTGTGATTCAGCGCAGGGTACAATACTGCTGAAGTAATATTTACTTTATTTAGTATTTGTATTTAGTATTTATTTATTTACTTATTATTTACAGATTTGACATTTAAGTCAATAGAGAAACTGGTGAACTGACTCCGTAGGTAAAGATGCTGGCCTCTTTAAGTCTCATGACCTGAGTTTATTTCCTGGAACACACACGGTAGGACAGAACTGACTCCACAAGGTTGTTTTCTGACATCCTTACTTGCCTGTGACACATGTGCATGAATATATATGCACACACACACATGCTCATGCACGCAAGCACACACAAAAAAATACAATATAATTTTTAAAAGTTAACACATATGCATACACACTCATGCACACACACAAATAAATGCAATATAGTTTTTAAAAGCCAGTTGACACAAGTTATTTCCATTTTACATGTAATAAATAGATCTTTCAAATGTGAACTATATGCATGTCAAAACAACAAGTAAAAACTTATATTTATATAGAGAATAATGCAAGTGGGATCTAGCTTCCATTTCTTTAGATTGTAGAAGAGGAATTTGGTAAGCAGAAATGTAGCATCACTCACTCAATCTTCAGTCCCAGACATCAGTGGAGTTTATGTGACAAGGCTCTCACACTAGAATTCTTTTGCAGTCTTACACTACAGCCTTATGCCTTCTTTGAACATCTTTGAGTCTGAAATGCTTCTTTGTAACATAGATTATTTCCACAAAATTAGTGCGACCTCTTGGGCATGATCACGTCCAAGGCTGTCTGGTGGTCAGAGTCCCAGTATCCCAGCGCTGCTCTGTTTGGTCTCTACCAGCCCTGACAGTTCTGTGGAGAAAGCACATCTGCCTGCAGTGGGAGTCAAGGATTTCAAAAGTTGTAACCTGAACCTGGTAATGGTATTTGGTATGCTCCTCAACAACACCTGCTTTCCCAGTTTACCCAAAAGTGGATGAAAAGGTTCTGCTTTGAATTCCATCCAAGATATGCCTTCTGTATTCCTATTTGTGAACAGATAAGGCTTATAAACACATCGGCACTTACCAACTGCAAGACCTGTGACGACCTACAGCTTCCATTTTCACCTTCTTCATAATTAAAATGCAAATTAAGATGCTTCTTTGATTTACTCTGAATGATTAAGACAAAATGTGATGATAATGTATGTAAAAGACATTTAACTATAAAAAGCTGTGCCAACATATTCTTTGCCTCACTGCTCATTTTTCTTTCTTAATAGGTATTCCCAGATCCAACTCTATCATCATATTTATCTCTGAGATACCATGCTATTATAGTAAATGCTTGTATGTTTGTCACCAGTATTTTGCACACTGGTTTATAGACTACTGGCAGCCAGTGAAGAGTGTGCCTAATCTAATCCTCTTCATTTTTACTGAAAATTCATGCTCTGACTATTATTTATTGAATTTTGTTTTTTGGAAATTTAAAATTATTTATATTATTTAAAGTAATGTAAATAAGGTCTTGATGCAGTTCAAATTCTTACCAAATTGATTCTTTTGTGATGTATGTAAGTCCAGTGTGTACATTGGTAATTATTAGATATAATCTATATTTTATAGGAATTATCATATAAATGTGTTGGGGGAGGGTTGCTTATGAGTAACAAATGAAAGCTTTAATCCCTTATTCCCCCTAGAACTGAAATTTTAGAAGGAATACATTGTTCCTTACCTTTCCCAAATAATGAAACACTGTTGCTGAAGAAAGGTGAACAAATGTCTACTCATCCTAGATAGGGAACCAAGGTAACACTACTATTAAAGTCAGCATCAGTGAAGCAATGAGTTTATTGGTGCTATTTACAAGAGGAAGGTTTAAGGATACTTACAGGAAAATGGAAGACCCAAAGGCAGGTGCTTCACTGAAAACCCCACCTCAGTACAGGAATGACTTACAAAGGCTAGAACCATGGAGCTCTTTGCATGATTTGCAGGCATTTCACCAGACTGGAAGGACTCTTCCTTGTCAGTCCTTACCATTAATCAAACCTCAGGGAGAGAAGAAATCTTATGAATCTGCTAAGTTTCAGGGATTTCCTGAGACTTGTGAGGTCTTTACTTTCTGAGTCCTAATAAACCTCTCTAGAATTTCCTGAGAATTGAAGAAGCTTCTTGAGCGTTAACATGTTTCCCTGTAGGATGGAATGTTCCAAATCAGTTCAAAAAAAAATTCTTCACCTGTGGAATCAGGTTTGCAATCTCATATATGTGCAAGCCATGCCCAGTAAGACAGTCTACTTCCTCTTTCCTGCATATCAACATGTAGCAGTTCCTTCTCCAGCACCGTGTCTGCCTGCAGGCTGCCAGGCTCCCTGCCATGATGATAATGAACTAAACATCTGAAACTGTAAGCTGCTACCTCAATTAAATGTTTTCCTTTATAAGAAAAAAAATTCCCCATCACATTATGTTAGCGGGAGAATACATCTATTGGTGACCCAGGACCTAAGTAGCTTTCTTCATGAGCATAGGGTTTTTTTGTTTTGGTTTTGGTTTTGGTTTGCTTTGCTTTCATGAGTGGTTGGCCAAATTGCCTCTTAATTCTGAAGAACTGAATGGGGAAACAAGAGCATTCCGGACAATTGAGCACATGGCTGCAAATGACATTCTAAGGCTCTTTTTTTATTGTTACAGCTCATTCAATAATTGAGTTATAAGTCTACAGTTCAGCAAGAAAGCTTGATGCATAGGCCAGCATATTCATGGTTATGCAAAACACAACAATATTAATTTTCTTCAGAAAAACATCTGAAATATGGGAACATCATTTGCCCTAACTATTCTCTAGACAATGAGAAAAGTCCCAGGCATTACTGTACTCCTTCTTCCAACATTGGCTGGCATTGCAAATGCTCTTCTAGAGAAATATTAACATTGGATATTCCCATGCTCAAGTCATAAATTTGTTGGGTCTTCGCATAATCCTTATTCAAACTCCAACAGCTTTCATTTTATTTGACTTAATGGTAACCAAAAATGTTGGTTCTAAACATGGACCATGTAATAATACATTGTCTGCTTTATTGCCTTTTCTTTATTAAGTATTAGTGTAAGAAGACATGTAACTCCAAACAATATGTTTATTTAGCCAGAACAAAATAGATAATCCCAGGTAGCAAAATCTTTTTGATATTTTTAAAGTAAGTTGACTGTTCCATAAATATGTAACATATAAATCTGTTAATAATATTTTAGTGGCATCTGGGAGAGACCCTAAGATTTATGCATGATAAGTAAGGTTCAACCACTGACCTATATCTAAGTCTTATTTTCATATATATTTCTTTTTGTATTTCCAAAAACAAATTGCAGTGACTATTATACTTTTAAGGTTCCTTACAAGTAAATAATCTACTTAAAAATAACTTACTATAAAAAAAACTTGAGTCTAGATATTGATCTATCTCCATATATACCTGGAAAGGTAATTATTTTAAAATAGCATTAGTACCAAAGCTTAACATTACACCAACACGACTGCCTAAACATGAGCCAAACGAGGACAACAACAGTGGACATGCTAACTTGTACTAGAGAAATCTCAACCCCACACAAAGAACTACAGGTAAGTGAGTTTCTGAGTGAGTGACAGAAATGGTCTTAGAGATGAGCACATCAACTGCTTATCCAGTGTCAAATGCAAAACCCTGAAAACATCCATACCAGTATTATTATACAGACTGAGAAAGTTTCATTCATATATTTCAGAATCTATGTATATAAATACATGTACATACGTGTGTGTGTATGTATATATATAGCAAACAAGGAATGAGAAAAGAGGCTATGAAGTTGAAAGAGACCAAGAAATGGCACATGGGAAGGTCAGGAAGGAGGAAAAGAAAGAGGAACCATATAATTATACTATAATCTAAAAAATAAAGTTAATGAAAAATATTGATATAAAACTAGAAGTTAATTTATCTATAAAATGGCAACTTTTGCTGAAATATTAGTCTTTGTTAAAAGGGTTCTCTTGTTCTGAAGTGGTCTTCCTCAAAACAAACATATTTTTGTCTTCTCAAATCAACATCCTGTGCTTCGTGTTGCCTTCTGTGTTACAAGGTCTTTGATGCCCTAACTTAGTCCTCTGCATTGCACAAGCTTAGTATTTTCCTATAATGGTGCCACTTTCCTATTTGCCTTTAAAGTAGTTTAATTATAACACTTGTTAAGGTAATAATGTTTCACAGCAACCTGTGATACTATTTGATTAAATGATTGAAATGCATTTTGACAAAGTTCCCATATCAAATTTTAAATTAAATCTTTTTGACCTTTAACTAACCCTGTGTTCAGAGTATACCTCGCCCAGTGCTATAAATCTGGCCAAGAACCAATGGTTGGAAGCTCATTGCCTCCAGGATTGTGGTTATTACTAATATCTTGTTAAATATGCATAGTGTCAAACTTTCCCCTACTTTTTTTACCCACAGATTAGTGCACCTTTTAGACCTCAGTAGAGACATTTTTTTGTGAGATAGACAATAATTGGTGTAGAAACATGCAACTGATCAAAGTATCTAGAGTTAGTGTATGTGGCATGCTCAACCACAAATGAGAGGTCTGCATCTCGCTCGTTTCTCCAAGTTTGTGGACCACTGGGGAAGATGGAAAGACCATAAGACCCAGAGGTTGGGAGTGGTTAGAGCAAAACAGTGTTTTCTTAACAAGACAAGGCCTCTGCCCTCATGAACTCACAACAGCCACACTTGCTTGCATAAGATCAAGGCAGTGAGCATTCCAGCATGGGGTAGGGAGAACTCAAGAGCCCCCATTCCTAGTTGAGGAAATATTGACTTTAGTCAGCTTCTGAGGAATGAGAATCTGTTTGCTTTAAGGGTGTGGTCTCTAGTAGGTCAAGTATACTCCAGTGGAAGACCCCAGGTGGAAGACTTGGACTCAATGGGCTGTAAAAATAAATAGATAGATAGATAGTTAGATAGATAGATAGATAGATAGATAGATAGATAGATNGAAGGAAGGAAGGAAGGAAGGAAGGAAGGAAGGAAGGAAGGAAGGAAGATTTTTTAAAGTGATAAAGAAGACATGAAGTAGAAAGGGTGTGGAGAGTGGGGGTGGGTATAGCAGGGGTTGGGCAAAGAGAAGGACATGCATATGATTAGTATACATTTTACACATGCGTGAAATTCTCAGAAAATTAATAAAAAGACTACATTTTTAAATCTCAAAGAATTATCTTCCTGCTTTATATAAGAAAGCTATAGAACCAAAATTTTGGGTTTATCTGGCATGTTAAATAGTAAGTATTTATATTTTATAAGTACATACTTATCAATTCTACTTAATAAGTATAATATGTATTATAAATCATGCTTTATAATATACAATAACAAAATAAAAAGCATATATATATACACACACGTACCTCACAGGTTCATGCTGTGAATGTTTGGTATCCAGCTGTGGCACTGTTTTGAGAGATTAAAACTAAGAAATAGGTCATTAGGAGCAGGTCCTTGGGGTCATATTATTCTTGGCCACTTTCTAAGTAATTGGGCATAGAGAGATTCAAATAATTCTCAAGAAATATTCTGCCCTCTACTTTCTTGTTCAGACCATTTAAAAATCTGCTGAAAATGACAAAAGGTACTGGTCAACTTATTTCCCAGTTAGGTAAAAATGTACATAAAATTCTGAAAAGGTAGCATTCAATCACTTGTAGCTTTTATGGACCCCTCGATTTCATTTTAAATTGAAAGAATGATTGTTTCAGAAAGGGGCTGTTTTAAATCATAAACCAAAATAGCAGTGGCAACCTTTTCCCTGCAAGGAAAACAAACTTTTCATTTTGACCTTCTATAAAATTTTGGGACAATGAATTGAACAGCAGATTAAAAGTTTGCCATTTGTAATTTACTCAAAATTAATCTGGGAAGTTGTTTATCTCTGCTACAATAGCATCCAATGTGAGAAAAACATGGCAATTTCAATTGATTACAGCTAGTTACTGCAACATCTTAAAAAGAGACTTTGCATTCATTTATCTCGGCTTATTTTAGCTACTCAAATTTTATTAGTTCCCTGAGAAGATGAAACTCATGAAATTATATTGGTTGAATGTCATTTACATAATTGTCATTACTGATAATTGCTCGTTCTAGAATAAATTAATTTGAAAATGAATGCATGAGCAATGTGTATATTTTTAAAATTTATCTGGGTAAATATACATTAAAGCATTTTGTCAAATTATAATTTAATCATAAAGAAACAATGTGAGAGTCAAAGTTACATTTTAAGTTTCAATTTCTATCCCTTAGAGATCCCTGAATCAATGATGCTGCTGATCTGCGAGCCCCTTGGCCTAGAACAAAGAGTTCCTGAACCGCTGGGGGCCATCGTTTATGGGAGATAACAAGTCTGTTTGACCCATCTGCATCAGATGTGCTTGATCACATGAGGGCAGGAGGGTCACAGGTAGGAGATACATCAGGGTGTATGCTTGCCCCTGATAGGACCTGATGGGAAATACTTTAAGCCCCTGCAAACCATGACTCAGGACCATTTTCCAGAAACCCAGAGATGGGCCTGGCCAGAGCATTCACCAACGTGGCCGGTATTTAATTAAAGCTTGCTTCAAATTTGGCTTTCAATTGTTGTAGTGGTCTCATTCTCAACCAGTAGGAGTAACACTACATTATATTTTTTTATCTTTGTCATTAGTATTCAGATGTCTAAAGAATAAATAGAAATGTATTTAAATTGTTCTATAAACAAAGGCATAGCACATTTCCTTATTATAATTTTTAGTATATTATTTCTTGAGAGAGAAAATTGGAAATAAGCTTTTCTATTCTGCAATTATTTGAATTATTTGTGAAGTTCAAAATCTTCAAATTGATGCTGATTTCAAAATGTAGATAAATTATCCTAACAAGGGGAATAGTCAATGGAGCTGAGATAATATATTGCATTATAGTCATTCTATGTTAAACCATCCTGTAAAATTATTAAATCAATTAAATTTGGTCAGTACTGAATGACAATTTTAAATGCATTAATAACACAAAATTCAGACATAGGTCATAATCAGACTAAGAAACATATAAACGTGCAGTCACTACATTTAACTCAAAACCATGTCTTACAGAATTAGAAAGACTGATGGGTCCATCTCTAGTCCAGGTTCACAGTAATTTAAATAATATTAGACAGGATATCCAAGGCTTTTAGATTACCTTTAATGCATATCAATTATAACTGTGTAGCTAGGATTACAGAACATTGGGGAAAATAAAAAGGCTCTTCTGTGATGAACTCTAATAAAAGTACAAGGTGTAGGAAATGGAATATGAAAAGTCAATCCTATTAAAATTGATCTGCCTACAAGATGTGCTGGGGTAAAGATGGTGCAAAACTTGTCAGAGTGACCAACTAATGATTGGCACAGCTAGAGACCCACACCCTGAGAGGAAGCTCACCCCTGAGGGCTGGGACACAGAGACAGAATACCCCCAGAGAGCTAGGATAGAACCAGACATGACTAGCAAAGAAAATTTTAAAAGCCAATGAAATGATTCGTAATGATATTCTGCTATCTTCATAGATTGATACTTAACCCGACTGTCATCAGGGAGGCATCATCCAGCAATAGATGGATACGTGCAGAGACCCACAGTCAAACATTAGGCAGAGCTCAGGGAATCCTGTAAGGGGGGGGAGGAGCCAGAGGGCCCAGTATGCCACAATAAAACCCACAGAATCAACTAACTTGGGCTCACAGGGGCTCACAGAGACAGAACTGACAACCAGGGAGCATGCATGGGACTGACCCTCTGCATATATGTTCTAGTTGTGTAGCTTTGTCTTTGTGTGAGACTCCAAACAGTGAGATCTGGTGCTGTCTCCGACTCTGTTGCCTACTTTGGGGATCCATTCCTCCTACTGATTGCCTCGCGCAGCCTTTATAGAAGAGGAGGTACCTAATCTCACTACAGCTTATGTACCAAGGCTAGCTGATATCCATGGGAAGCCTGCCTGTGTCAGAAGAAAAACANACATATATATATATATAAACAATTACAAGAGAAGAATAAAATATTCTTTACCCCCACTATACTTGAAACAATCTGAGTGTACTCATAGCATCACTAAACGGGTATAAATATTAATATAAAGGGGCCCACCTAACAAACTAAATGATGACCGCTCAAAACAGTTCATATCCCACCTGCACAAAATCCTGTAGGGGATCCAATGAAATGTCAACACTGTCAAGGAAACTAATTGTCAACAGAAGAGGTGCCAACAGGAGCTAATTAAAAGCTTAAATATATTCTTATGCAACTAATGCTTAAAACAATACACTAAATACAAACACACACATAACTTTAAGATCATGGCTCTATTTCAATTCATGCTTCTGCTTTGCTTTGCTTTCATTTCTACAATCCACAGGCAGTGGATTGTGACATTTGCACAAAATAAAGAGTCCAGGCATCAATGAAATAAGAATGATGATCCATCCATAAAAGTTTCCAACCAATATGTATTATGTATCATTTGAGATTTTATGGCGAACCTACTACAGGGAACACCAATGTCACTATTCCACATCCTTTTGCCAAACGTATCAGAAAGAAATAAATAGAATCTAATTACAGTCATTGTCCAAACCTCATACTGCTCTGGCCTTCATTTTCCAAACGCTTACCTGGAACCAGTGTTTGCACCAGGCTTTGATGGGACTCTGGGGAGTTGCTAGGGGGGATTCCACAGCTGTACAGTTCCGACACTCCGGGGCCTGGGATTCTGCCCATTGGAACAGTGGACCTCACGCAGCAGCTGAATATCTGGAAATCACAGCTGGAAATTCTGTGGAGAATGAATGTAAGCTGAGGAATATCAGCAAACCATTCCATGCTCTTCCAAAAGCAAAATTAGATTCATTTATTATCTCAGCAACTTTGACCGAATATATATTGAAAAGAAAAATCACAAAAATAGTTTTCTTTAGCGTCTTGGTTCTTAATGATTGTTCAGCTATATTTTTAGAAGAAAAAAGATAAATTTGTTGTTTTTCTTGCTAACAAAGAGCAGTTTTTATTGTGCAGTTGGTATCATGTCACATGACCTGAAGGACTGAAAGTAATTGCATCCAGTCTTAGGTGGTGGCACCGAAAGGAGGGAGGGGCAACTGAGATGGGAAATGGAGGAACCCTTTTCATCATTCGTGGGGAACAGGCATGGGGAAGTGCTAGTTAGGTTTGAAGTATGAAATATTTCCACAGGCTCGTGTTTGAGGTTTGCTCTCCAGCTACAGGTGCTATTTTGGAAAATGCTGGAAACCTTAGCGAATGGGGATAGCCACAGGGCACAGACCTTTGAAGAGATGTTGCTCCCACCTGCCCCTGCCTTTCTCTTTGTTTCTGGCTGCTCTGAGGTGAGCATCTCTGCTCCACTGGGCCTCCTCCTATAATAGCCTGCTTTCCCACTATGGACTAAATGCTGCCGAACCTTGATTTGGAACAGAACGTCCCTCCTAGAAATGATTCTAAAAGGCGCCTTCCATATTCCCACTATGATGTGAGTTCACAAGTTTACCTAGGGGACCCTGGATGAATGGATAATTTCAGACTCCTATTTCTCAAAATAAGACTAAGTCCTAGCTCCGTATTAGCTCTGAAAGCAGTGAATCTGTGACTTTATCTTACCTCACAGCATTCCCTCCAGATGAAATTTCTAGTCCTTCATACTCACACGAGAGTATCCATCCATTTCATCAATAATCAAGAACATTTTCCAAGTGTACATTGACCTTGCTTGTGACAAGGGACCAATGTGAGGTAAGAGCACAGCACATATGGTTTATCAAAAAACTCACTTGTATTCTAAAGAAATCATTGGTAGTTTTCTAATCTAATAAAATCTTAATGAGAAATAATTTAAGACAGAAATTCTCTTTGAGTCTGAGTATTACCTTCACAACTTGTTAAGGAACTTATGCACAATATTTGTTATTAATTTGTTTCTAGATCGGCCTCTCATTGAAGTCCCATTCTCTTATCAAATCTAGGAAGCTGGTCCGTGTGAAAGGGGCTATTGTTCCCTCATAATTACTCAGCTGCTCTCTGTATGGTACTGCCTCTGTGCCATGTGGTTTGGCGATTTAAATTTTTCTTTAAATAGAAACAGTAAATAAATGCAGGTGGGAAAATTTCTAAATATAAAACTGGATTGTTTGTGATGTAGAAATGTAATTTGTACAGAACAAGAGTACTTCTCCCAGCACTGATGGAAATGGCTCTAGTCTTTTCAAGCTTTGTTTTAGTAAGAACAGAATAGACTGTTCTTCCCTTTTTTATAGTAATACCAGATAACTGAAGAGTTAATATGCTTTTCTATCTTAGGATTAAGCTCTGAGAAGAGGGGCATATGTTTGGGGTGGGGGCAAAGGATGAAGCCATGTGGTACAGACAGTAAGGCTGAAACTAGGTCAGAAGAAATACAACCCCTCCAATAATTCACAGACAGAAATTATTACCAGAAGTAATGGTTTATGTGCCATTCCAAAATGTTTATCCTTAACCTGAAGCCCCAAAGTGATCACATTAGGAGACAGAGTACTTGAGACATTAGATCATGAATGTGAGATCCTCAACGGGATTAATGCCCTCCTAAAAAAGAAGCCAGGGCATTTGGTCCCTTTCTTTGTGTCCTGTGATAATAAACCAAGAGTAGGCTGTCTCTGAGTCAGTAGAGGATCCTCATTAGAGGATCCAAATCTCAATGTTCCATCATCAAGAACTACAAGGAATAAATTTCTCAAGTTCATAGTCACCCAGTCTAGTACTTTGTTTCAGTAACCTAATCTGACCAAGACATTCCCCATAAAACATTTTTGCTTTCCTTTATGAAGTTCTTAATGAAAATCCAGAGCTAGACAGGGGTTGAAACAGAAAAGGCCTGATTAATTCAAAACTGAAAATAGAAGAAGAAAGACCATAGCATAGAACTTGGCTCAATTTCACACACAGCATAGTTCATGAAAATTTATGCTCAAGGATCAAGCCTAAGGTTAATGGGTAGAAACTGTGAAGCAGAGACATTGAGAGTACGGGGAACTTTGAGCAAGAGCCTTCCTGAGGACAAGCCAAAGTGATCCAGTGTCACTCTGGGGGATGACAGAGTGGAGGATCTGCTCTGATCTTGAGTGATCAGCTATTGAGAGGATAACATTTTTCAAAAGTTACCTGAGCAAGGCTCCTTGATAAACTTAATTTTACAAGCAAGAGCTCAGAAGGCTCAAGAGCCTGAATAAAATTTGGTTCAGAAAAAAACTTTTTGTCAACCTTCCTTGTTGTCCTAGAAAAGAAGCTATAACTGCCATTTTCTCCCCAACAATGAACGTTCACTTACCACCCTCATTAATGTCCCTCATCACTCTGAATATGTGATTGGGTCCCTAGTCCTCCATAGATCCCTTAGATACTACCTGTTCTCTCTATCTCCATCAAGAATCCTCCATATCCCTAACATTTTCTCCTACTAATTTTTAGCCCCATTTCCTTGGCTATAAAGCCTCAGCTGCTTGTGCTAAATTGGAAGTTGAGGGCAATTCCTCTCCTTCACTGAGAATAGGTAAGTCCCTGCACTTACCACAAAGGTCTAAAAAGTAATTCTTTTTCATTTCTTAAGGATTTACCTTTGTTTATGTGGATTTGTGTGCATACTGTATATGTGCTGGTGCCTTCAGAGGCCAGAAGAAATCATTGAATCTCCTGGCACTGGAGTTACAGACAACTATGACCCACCCAACATGGGTGCTAGAAACCAAACTTTGGTCCTCTGGAAAAATAGCAAATAGTCTTAACCACTGAACCTTGACCTTTAATGAAGTCATTCTTGTTATGAATTAACAAGTATCATGAGATACGTTTTTCTTTCACACTAACTCTGTTAGACTTTTGGAAGCTGTGACAGATACATGAGACAGTAGCTTAAGAGAGCAAAGGTTGATTTGGCCCATGGTTTCAAAGACCATAGTCTATGGTCACTTGATTCCTTAGCTTCTAGGGTTATGCTTGACATGGTGGCTGAAGAGTAAAACAGCAAGCATATTGTGGAACATAGTGGCTCATCTCATGGCAAATGGATGGTAGACTGCTCAAAAGGAAAGGTCTAGCGACAAGATATACCTTTCAAAGGCACAACCCAGATGCCCTATTTTCTCTATCTAAGCCCTTCTTCTTAATGGTTCATACAGCTATCAATTCACTAATGGACTAATCTATTGATGATCTCTATTAATGGCATTTCCCAACTTTAAGATTCAATCACATCTCAAAAATCTCAAAACCCTGTCAGCAACCAACCAAGGCTTTAACATATGAGGCTTTCATGGGTATTTTAGATTCAAACCATGACAATGGCATATAAGATTATCTTTCAGGAACTTTATTTCAGATGACAAGGTTCAATCCACTTTTAAATTCATGAATAAATAAGACAAGACAACTCTTAATATGGTGACTGGCAAAGGGGTGGGGGTTACCAACAGTTTCAATTTTGGTTCCAATTAAAAGTTAAATAAATATGACTATGATTTATAAAGAAACAATTATAACCTGAATATAAGAGTAATGAAGTATGAACTGAATGCTCATTTGCAAATTTACAATTTTTAATATTTAACATCCTTTGTAGTTTTAAAAGAGACCAAGATGATCCGCTTGTATCACTGAGCTCAAATCTTTTGTGTGAAGGAACTGGATGCTAGCAGGTTCCTTAGGCAAAGCACATGGAGATTTGCATGCAATGGAACCAAGACAGAAAAGTCATCAGTCAAGTAAAACCTGTCTTCAAGGAAACTCACTGAGGCACTAAAAATAGCATTGTTAGTCTGCATCATATTCCACAAAGAAAAGGAAAACTACATTCAGTTTTAAGTTTTTACTCTACCAGAATAAATGATGGAGTGTTACTAGTCACCAGCAGGTACTAGATGGTGCACATGGCCCTTTGCCACAGGGACAGCATCCACCCACCTGTGCTAAACCAAAGCTGACTCCTTTGAAAGTACCTTTGACGAACACGGATTGCACCTGGAAGTCTGCTAAGCAAAAATGTACTGAAAGAATGAATGGAGGTGATCATCTCACACCAACTCGTGCACACTTGCCCAAGGTGTGCAGAAAAAGAGAGAGCTTCCTAAGATTCTACCTCCTTTGGGGGGGGGTTCAGTAAATCCTTTAAGGAGTTAAATTTGAATCCTTCAAATTCTGTGCAAAGAGTCAGCAGGCTCTAGCCTTTGCTTGCATCTCTGTTTGTAAGCAGGTCTTCAACCTCACGGATCTCTAAAGCCTTTTATAAACCCTACCCTTAACCAGAGGCAAGTCCAGCCCATTCATTCTATACCACTCATCTAGTTCAGAAAAACAAATCATGTGTTCAAAAAGACATTGGCAATCGGCTCAGCCGCCCCACAACTTCCCTTATGATCCTCGACTTTCATCATTTCATATTTCCTTTAGGAAATAAGATGCGCTTTGGTGTCAGATGGACCATAATTCAAATCCCAGATATAGGCTCTATAAGCCGTACAATCCAAGACAAACCACTCTGCGATTTTTGTTCTCCTCTTCTATAGCTCTGGGATGATGTAAGGCAACAATGGGCGGCACATGTGAGTCACCTAGAACCACGTGAATCACCTAGAACCACGTGAGTCACCTAGCACCACCTCAGTCTCCTAGGACCACATGAGTTACCTAGCATCACATGAATCACCTAGCACCACGCGAGTCACCTAGAACCATGTGACTCCCTAGCACCACGTGAGTCACCTAGAACCATGTGACTCCCTAGCACCACGTGAGTCACCTAGCACCATGTGAGTCACCTAACACCATGTACATTCCACAGAGATAGAAGCTCCAGAGTTTAGCTTCTTCCTGCAGCTCTATGACACCTATCTTAACTCATTGATTAGACTAGGCCATTTGGATATTGTTCCTCTATATTAAAGCAGTGTTCTCAGGTGAATTCTGGTTAGGTATGTCTGTTCTATACATTAATTTCCGTTTTCCCCAAAAACGTCAGTCCCAGAGAATTGCGAGTTTGGTAGTGACTTCTGAGGTATCCCCAGAACCAAATGCTTACCCTAGTTACATAGATATAAACATATATCCTTGATTAAAAAATAATAATAATAATAAAACTTCAGAGTAACTCTTTATAATAGTGGAAAGAACAACACATCCAAGGTTCCTCAGCTTCAGTTGAAATTTCAAAAGTCTGAATGTGCCTGACAGGCTTTCTCTGAAAAAACAAAAGCCGGCTTCCACTTGTTCGGATGATTCCCTTACTGGCTGTACTGCAGCCAATCTCTCTCCCTGGGGTTTTGTTTTTGGTTTATGGCATCGACTTTCCACTTCAAAGCATCCATGGGCTTTCTTCCTACTGAACACCTCACCTAACGTTCAGGTCTCTCGCTAGCAGAGAGAGCCATGTTTTAACTTGGAGTTCTGTGGAAGTTACCCGAGATTCAAATAGAAATTAAGATATATTTGCATTTATTGAAATAACTAAGGCTAGGGAGGTGGCTCTGCTGGTAAAGATGCCACCACCAAGCCCAGTGACCTGTGCCCCATCCCTAGAGCCACCTGGGCCCCACATGGTAGAAGGAAGATTCCTACAAGTTGTATTCTGACTTCTACATGTACAATACACTAAGCTATGTGCACCCACCACACATACACACTAAATAAATAAATAGACAAATGTTAAACAATTGTACTATACCAAATAAACATACTCTCAAACATATTTTTGAAAGATAATACCTAACTATAATGGGGTACCTTAACATTCATACTTAATTATTTTGAGTTTCCATTTCTATTCTATGTATTATGCTTACTATAATTTTAAGTATATAATTCTCCCTTAGAAGAATGAGAAAAGTAAAAGCACAAATATATGAAAACAAGCATGCTGTCTACGGTCACAATAAACAGGTTCTCCTGGTATGCCAGCCTAGCAGGAAAGAGCCAAATTTAATGAGAAAGCCCTCCAGAAGTTTGCTTTAATTTCTAGGAGGACTCCTTCTAGATAATGGTCGCTTTGCATCCTCCACTGCTTTGTCTATCCATAGTTGTACGCATGGATCACCTTTATCAAAACTCTAGTTGGGGAGGGAGATCTGTGTTGTGCCTGGGGCTCAGACTTCATGAGGAAGTCACCTGTGTTCCCCTTCCCACCCACCGCACACCCAAGTCTCAACAGATTCTATCACTGGTCTCCTGGGAGACATTGCTTCCTTGTCAGCTTTCTGACCAATGCCTGAGGTAGGTCAATTTAAAAGGAGAAAGGTTTGCTTGGGTTCAGTGCTTCATGGGCTTAGCCTACACTCTGCTCACCACACAGGAACATGGAGCAGAGGAGGCCCATTTGTTTCATAAAGACAGAGAAGCAAAGGGAGAGACGGGGCTGGAGTATAGCATCACATCAGTGATGCCACCTCCTAGAGTCCCCACCCACTGCCAGGAGTGTCACAGGCTGGAAAACAAAGCAATGAATGCAGTGTGAGATTCTGGCTCCTTCTGAGGAGGCACAGTTGATAGTCACCAGCTACTAAGCATGCAATGTGAAGTTTTCTTCAGGCCTCTCCTGCTTTTCATCAACATTCCAGCCAAGACCCCACCCTTTCTTCCTGCCATTAATTGGCTGTTCCCATTAAAGACTTCCTTTGTGTAACTATGCTTGGCAACCACTCTAAACCACGCCCCCATGAGAAATAGAATGAATGAGTGAAGCCAGAATGAACACGGCTCCCTAACATGTATGTTCTGAGCTCTTGACATTGAACTTTCATAGTACCTAAGGTTATCTGTCGTGGTGAATGTCCCCTGAAGTCAAGAACTCACCAGGAGAACAAAAAAGTGACCTGCTCGTATGGGCAAGGGTAAGCAAGCCTGGCAGGGCCAAAAAGGAATAGGCTTTTTCTTTCTTTATCTTTACTAAATTCATTTGTGAGCCAAGCAGTGCTTTGTAGTTCAGACATAACTACAAATGTTCTAAAGCTACCAGATTTATGGTAAATCCTCCTAAGATTCTTCAAGCTAATATACATCTGTCATCCACTAACACAAAAGATCCAAATCTCATGGCTGCTAAGAGTCCTCTGGCAGATTCAAGCAGCAGCGTCCAGAGTTTGTGGGGTTCAGACTACTTCTTGTTCCTGCTTGACTTTGATCCCAAGGAAGCAAGGGTTTCCATGCCTCCCCAGGACCTCCTATACCAAACCAGCATCTGATTTCTGTTCTAAGTTTCTGTCTCTTTGCTCCTCCCTTTGGCGATACTCCTCTGCCAGCCCCTCCTCAAAAGACTCCTCAGAGCCTGCTGTCCTGCAGAACTGAATTCCCTTCTGCCCTGGCTAGTCTGTTTCCTGCACTCCAACTAGGACATAAGCCACGGGCTTTAGAAGGGGCAGATGCCTCAGCTAACATAGCAAATGTAGAGCTGTAATGAGACTCTCTCAAAAACAAAACCAAAAGAAATGGAAAATGGAGAAGGAAAAGGAAGGGGCAGGTAAAAGAACAGAAAGGGGTAGGAGAGGGAACAGAATAACAAAGGAGACCATGGGGGAAGGGAAGGTAGAAAGCTGAACTCAGGAATGCCACCTCCTCTCTCCACCTTCCTTCCTCACCATCTTCATTTCTGCTGTAAATGCCAGGGTCCTCAGCAATCTACAAAAAAATAATCTACTTTTGCCAAGGGAGAAAAACTTTAACCAACTGCACATAATACAAGTCATTAGCTCTGTGGGGTATCTGAAGCCTTAGTGTAACAGGTCGAAGGACATATTCTCTCTTGACTGTCGTGGAAGTGGGCCACTCTGTGGAGGATTTCAGCTTGTTTCATCTTCCGGGAGGCTCACAACGCTGCTAAAATCCTCATCTATGCTCTGATTTCTATCGATCTAGAAATACTCTTGATCATTAATATTCCCAGAGAAGAGGAAGGCTTCACCTAGAGGGAAGGAAGTCCTTCATCAGCACGCCTGAAACATTTGATTATCACAGTAAGACTTGTTCCCTTCACAGGCCTGCTGAGCATCAACCATCTGCTACAGACGGCTCTAAATTGATATTTTGATTACACACTCCTGTACTTTTCCAACTCTGTGCAATTTGGGCTGAAGCTTTGCTTTATAGCGCTGTCGTTCTTTCCATAAATTCAGCATTTGCTCTTTTCTGCCCAATAAAATAGGCACTACCTTCTACACTTAGAACACAATAAATATTAATTATTGCTACAAGGGCCCATAACCAGACAGGCTGTCTGGCTTTCGTTTTATAAACTGAATTTCACTCATATAGTTAGCTATTACAGAAAGGTAGGTATAATGTTAAATAGTCAGAAAAACCATTATCCTATTTTTTAAAGTCTCAGAAAGTATTCCCAGTTTCTAGTGACATAGTACATATCCTTTTGTTTAATTGTAAAAACAGAAAAAGAAGCAAAAGGAGGGGCTACTGAAAGACATTAATGTTAGGTAATAGAGATAGCAAACATGCACACAAGACAGGATTCTAAAGAATTTTGCATAACTAGAAGAGAATAATTTAGGATGCATATATATATATTTGAAGCCAGTTTCCATTAAAAGAGAAAATAACAATAAAAAGAAACAAAATAACTACAATTAAAATTTCGTGTCTTTCAAGTGGTCCCCATCTAACCTGCCCAACCCTGAAGCCAGTGATATCTGCCTGTAGGGAGGTTTCCAAACACCTATAACCCAAACCCAGGGTCCCCCAAAGGAGCTGCAGGACACTGAGACCTGCAGCCAGAGCTAAGCTCTCACTGCAAAGTTGTGTGACTATCCTGGAGGAGCATGCCCCACTGGGACACTCACAAAGTGTGTTCTCCCTTAGTATCTGCCTGGCCTCCGATAAGGATCTTCTTCCTCTGCTTGCCAAACGCTGGTGTCACATTAGTCCCAGGTTCAGAATCAGTTTTGGTGACTTTTAAGACCTTACAACAACACTATGAAGTTGCTCTTGATCCTCTTTGTGGGAGAAGAAGCTAAGGTCCGGAAAGGTGGCTTGTTATTCCAGCGTGTGCACCTTCCACACCTTCCTAAGACAAC
This sequence comes from Bramus lutescens, assembly GCA_001685075.1. NCBI lineage: Eukaryota > Metazoa > Chordata > Mammalia > Rodentia > Cricetidae > Bramus > Bramus lutescens. Next base: position 21,741 of record LOEQ01012409.1, read on the forward strand.
AAGAAGATTCCTGAACATAGGCCATGTGTCAGGTGGTAGGACACCTTAATGAACAATTTCATTAGGAAGTTTCTACTTTTAGGAATTAAAGATGATCCCTCTAAAATGCTTTAGCACAGTGCTGAACACAGAATAAGTATACATAGCTCTTAGCTGTTGCTAATGTCATTACTGTTATTAAATTGTCTATTATTCCTGTTCTCTGCTTTAATTGTGGTTCCTAATACTGTCCTGTCACCACACAGTCTGTATTCTGGCACACAGTCTGAGTGGTTGATCACTCTAGCAGTATAAAGTTTGGAGGTGCACAAGTGTGGTCCCTGAACACTGTTCCTCACCTCCAAGAACAACTAAAATCCAGTCCTAAAAATTTAATCAATATCCAGCATTGAAAGAAAAATGTAGGAGGATCGATAACCTGGTGAGTTCTCTTTGGCTGTCTCATAGATACTCAGATGATAGCCCAGGCAGTCTGCAGCCCAGACCTGCCTATATAACCATGGAGTAAAGGATAGAAGAAAAGAGAAAAGTGGGGACCAGGAAAAACTTGATGGCCAAACACAACCAAGCAAACCTCATGCAAATCCCCAACCTCCACTGCCCAACCAGGCACTTGAGCTGTCAGATACAAGAGCACTGGACCAGCAATGCCTGGGGCACATCCCAGCCACCACATACAAACAATTGGAGCGTGGCAAGTAGGCCTGTCCACCCACAGCCGTAGCAAGGACACCGAGGCGCCTGCTTCTGCCCAGTGACATAAGAACCAGAAGCTTCTGCCCCAGCCACCAAAGCCATTCAGTGACACAGCAATGAAGACAGCACTTTCTGCTCCTATAGAGGACACGTCAGGGATGTGTGGCACAGGGGAGTGGAGGAAACCATAAGACATTTTTGCAAAATGCAAAAATAGGCAAAACTCATGCGCTAAGCCCCCAAAAGGTAACCTACTATGAAAAGTAAGATGTATGTGTAATATTCCTTGAATTTAATAACTAAGACATCCGGGATACCCTCATAAGGGCACTCCCATATGAAGAACCAGGAATATCAGCTTGATTGAGAGTTGGCAACCATCAGAGGCAATTCCAACATGAAGCAGAGGTTGGCATTACCTGCCAGGAGTTTTAAAGTAACCATTCGAAACCTCTTCAATAAACAGTGAGATACAAATTCTCTTAGTCAACAAAGGCTAATAGAAATGAATAAGAGGAAGGATGTTATGGGATCCCAGAGTGTGGTCTGGCACAGTGGTTTCATGTGCTACCACTTACAGTGAGAAAAGAGGCAAATGGAAATTATAGCGCTAAGTGATACGGTGACTGAAATAAACAAACACACTGGAAATAATTGCAGAGTGAAGTTGATAAAGGGTGGACTGAGAAACAAGTTAATGGAATCCAGTCGGTCTGCAAAAGAAATAGATACGAGACTGAAGCAAAGCCAGTGGAGAAGGGCAGCCCCCCTTACTGCACAGTTTGTTGTCCTCTGCAGTGTATTCAGTGAGCACATTCTCTTGAAAAGAAAACTCCATGGAGGCTTAGAGTTCTGTGATCAAATAAATACAAAGCATTTCAAGAAACAATGGCTGAAAACTGCCCACATTTGGTGAGGGCTATAAACCTACAGATTCAAGGAGTGAATCAAATCCCAGGTGAGTCCAAAGAAACTCATCCATTGCACACAACTAAACTCCCCCATGCTTTGCAAAGCAGCATAATCTAAAGCATTATAAATGCACTTAGGATAGAACTCGGTGGTTGAGTACCTATTCAAATCCCTGGGTTCACAGACTTGAAAATAGAGCTCTACGCAATCTAATCCTATAGCAATTAATAGAAAGAAACAAAGAAACATCCCACACTAAGTAATTCAGTAATGCATGTAGAAACTGAAAAGCACCAAGCATCAACAAGTTACTAACAAATTATTAAAATTATTGGTCTATAGAGTGACTTTCAAGACAGCCAGGGTTATACACAGAAATCCTGTCTCAAGAAATCGACCCCCCCAAAAGTACACATATGTATAGTATTTGTACGCTCAAGCAGTTATTTATTTATACTTCAGATGTGTGTTAGGACCACACCAGGGCAGAGCTGAGGGCAGTTGCTGTCTCTGCCAGTTGGTGGGGAACCAAATGCTGTGATTCCGCAGTAGGGACGCTGTCCACATTCAGGTGACAAGCCGACACTTTGAGAGCAGAATGAGAAAACGCAGATGCCTCCACAAGCTCTGGTCACCCATGAATCAGTAAATGATCATCAAGAGATCTGCCAATATGAAGAAAAATAGAGAACTCTCCAGAGCCTATTTGCCAGCTACAGAGAAGACACGGCAAGGATTAAACCTGCCTTCCTCAGCCTCAGAAAGCTCTCAGTGAAAATGTGATGGTCAAATGCCTGGGTCCTGTCTCCTGTGAAGGCCGCAGGTGCAGGGCAGGATGGCATTCCATGGGGGAGATATTCAGCACCAAGGGCCAGTACCAGAATTCTCTTGCACCACCTGCCCATCTCCAGAGAAACTAGTCAGTAGTGATGCTTTACACATTGTTCCTAATAAGCGTTGATAAACAGAAACCGGACAACCGAATGAGATTTTCCCAGTGTTATTTCCCATAGTGTCAGACAGGAATTTAATTTTATGGGGCCCAGTATCGTTGGGAAAACTTTTGTAATCCATTATGTCTGTTCCAAAGATTAAGAACTAGGCTTCGTTTACTGATGATCACCAACTCATCTATGCTTATTGGTCTATTTATAAGCCCACCAAAACAGAAAGATGAATGGACATTCCTCCCAGAGCAGGAAATGGCAGCCTTCTGGACCAACGTGATTATTTTCTATGTGTGTCTGCCTTTGAACATGTACATCCCCAGGAGTAAGTCGGTGGCACTTCCCTGGTGGGCAGGTCATAGAGGGGCACATGAATCAGAACTTCCTATGATAAGAAGCTTATTGCTCTTTTGTCAAAAAGCCTAGGGCTGAAGGACTAAATCAATCATGCCAGACACACGCTGTCCCCTCTTGCTCACAAAGTTCTTCTGGCAAATCAATTTCACAGCATCTGTTGATGGTCTCTACCCGTCTCAGCCACCTACTGCCAGGCACATGCCTGAGTTCTGGATCTGCTGATGGGTTCAGCATCAGATGGAAAAATGAAAACCTTACTTTAATCCCAAATACAATAAACTCGCTGACTTTGAAAATCCAGAACATGAAAAGAAAGTCTAGACAAATAATGTCTCTCTGGGAAAAGTATTAGTAGAAGACATAATTCATGTAACAAAAGGCTTGATTTCTAGACACAAATTTACTGTATAAATGAGCCACACATGCATGTGTGCATGCATGCGCAAATGCACACACACATACAGCCTTATCTATTAGGAGATAAAGGACAGGCTCCTTAAATTTGTGCTTCTCCTTGGATGATCTGTGACAAGGATTATAAAATTTGGTGCAAGAATGAACTAACATGTATCTGGAAGCAGCTTGGCAAGACAATGTGAACCTGTTTAATTGCACTGCTCTGCATGGTTTAAAATGGTTGCCATGTGACAGTAACTATGACTGCATGCTAGAGCACTGTTGGGGGAGCATGTCAGTCAAGGGCAAAAAGAAAGAAAACTAGGCTTGCTCCACTTAAAATAATTCATAATAATTCTTTCATTAGAACTTGTATGAACATGTCTGAATTTACTGACTGTCATGATCACCCCCAGTCAAGTTTCCCTGTCTGGATATAATGAAAAATAAACAGCAGTAAAGGATAAGTGGAATTGCTACAGCCAGAGCTCGATTCTAAGAATGGGCTTGACTGACACATATTCTTCTCTCACAGTGGAATTGCTACAGCCAGAGCTCGATTCTAAGAATGGGCTTGACTGACACATATTCTTCTCTCACAGTGGAATTGCTACAGCCAGAGCTCAATTCTAAGAATGTGCTTGATTGACATATATTCTTCTCTCACAGTGGAATTGCTACAGCCAGAGCTTGATGATTMTAAGAATGGGCTTGAYTGACAYATATTCTTCTCTCACAGTGGAATTGCTACAGCCAGAGCTCGATTCTAAGAATGGGCTTAACTGACACATATTCTTCTCTCACAGTGGAATTGCTACAGCCAGAGCTCGATTCT
>LOEQ01012410.1:0-20630 GCA_001685075.1 Bramus lutescens
TTCTTTCTTTCTTTCTTTCTTTCTTTCTTTCTTTCTTTCTTTCTTTCTTTCTTTCTGTCTTGTCTTCCTTCTCCTTCCTTCCTTCCTTCCTTCCTTCCTTCCTTCCTTCCTTTCTTTCTTTCTCTCTCCCCACTCTGTCTTAATTTACAAGATGATAAAATGTCAAATGATTAATGTCACATGTGCCTTACATAGTATTTTTTCCTATTGAATAGGACAGAGAATCCACATTAATCATTTGTAACAATATATATTTGGCTTTAAGATATAGATTCCTAGCTCACAGGTGAGATAGGAAATCATCCTAACAAAATTTGCACTCAAGAGATGTGTTGGGAGGGGGCAACATGAGATTATCTTTAAAATCAAGGACATTGAACATAAGAAGAGGGACTTAAGTTCTATGTTTTACCAGCTTATCTGAGAACCTTTCAAAACTTTTCTCTCTTTATTTTCAAATTGCTGATGTGGTATTTCAAACACCAATGGCTGTCCCTTTCAGAAGTATTTAGTGAGTAGAAAGCTTTGCTCAGAATCAACATGTGATCTTAGCTGTTGTTCACTGTAGACTAAGATGGTTTCGGAGGGCAAAGGTAGGGTAAGGTAGCCCATGGTTTATATAAGGCGATAGGGCAGGAGGAACAGAACGAAATTAAGAAAACCCCAGGTTATCTGGTGATGAGCAGTGAGCTGTATCAGAGTCCTGGCTGAAGGAATGATAGGCACCGAGGAAATTTTGCTTTCTTTTAATGAGCATATTAACTCACCTGGGAGTATGGTAAGGAGAATATGAGACACATAGAAACAGACAAATGGTTTGGAACCAACATGGCAATGAAAACCACTACTTAAAACATAACAAGTCCATGGTTGCAAACAGCTGACTAGCCCCTGGCAGGGGTAGGCTACACAAACAAGAGTCATGAGCACTGTAATGTGTGTATGTTGAGATAGTGCACCCTAAGAGGTAGCTTCTGATATTACAATCCATGTAAGGCTTTGCCCTTTGAAGGCAGTGACATTTAGTAATATTTGAATAAGGAGTCCATGAATTTATTTTTCAAGGAGACCCAGTTATTTCTTTTTTTGGCAACCCTGTGGAGCATTACTAACTAGATACATAATTTTCAACCAATCATTCCTAACCTCCATTATCATCTTCATTCCAGGGTGCTTGACAACACCTAGAATTGGATTGTGATTTTAACTGGGTTGTGCTTCAAGCCTCTACGGTACAGACCCCTAGGGATAAGAAAGATGCCCTATCATTGCCCATGAGTTCCTTATGATGAGGAATTTCCTAGTCTAAAATGTTATGACAAGGTCTAGAAACTTTGACTTGGTATTCCTTATATGGACACATATATAGCCAAATGATAAAATGGTGAGGTAAGTTCAGTAATACACAATACTAGGTTTCCTACTGTGAATGTAAGTTTTCTATTGCTGAGAGAGTATGTTTTCACAACTAAGTTGGGTGTGGTAACAATTGAACCAGCCTGATCTACAACTTGCTCATTTGACTTGGCAGCTCTACTCAGCACACCAGTAGCACCTGTGTAACTAGTACAATTTTTATTTTAAAAGCTGGAAATGAAAAGATTAATTCTGGCTGAGTGGTCAGAAAAGCTTTTCCAAGTGCCAAAGCATGTTTCTTGCTATGGTTCACTTCTGGGTCAGCTTCCTATTAGCAGGAGAACAAGCATCTCAGCCTCTTACATTCACTGGCAGAACATTTCATTGTCTGGAATTTTTGCATGGAGTTTTCTTAGGAAACTTTTATTTTAACTGCTATGCCACATAAACAGGACCTTTTCAACCCTTTGCTTTGTTATTTTGCTTGTTAGTTCTTGTGGATTGCAGAGACTGAGCCAAATAACTTTGTACACTGGAGATTATTTTGCATGGACCAAAATTGTAGGTTTCCTCTCTGTGTAGGCAAGATCACGTCAGCCACAAGGAAATTAGGTTATGGCCACAGGTCTATCAACCATATGTAAGGGTCATGCCAGAAATGTGGAGAAGTATAAGCAGAGAGATAAAAAGAAAACATGGTATAAAGCAGAGAATTTTACAAATATGATTGTCAAAATAGTTCAAAATGCAAGTAGTAATTTCTGTGGGACAATCAGCCTGTTTATGCAAAAGAGGGGCTGTTCTGAGTTTTTACTATGAGTTTTCCTTCATGTTTTTTCCTCATTTGCTTCTCACTTACCAAGGATTGCCATCCAACTGCAACTAATGTATTAGTTTTGAAGAACTTTAATTTATCTGCTTTCAAATTCCTTACATATTAGTTGAATGGGCTTTGTAATCCCATTCAAGGGTGATTTCATTATGTTATTATAATAACTAGTTTTTGAATTTCATAACCTCTGAAGTCCTGGGTTACAGGATGTTATCAAGGCTAGTTATAATATCTTAGAATGGCAAAGGTGGTAAAATTCAGTCTCTTGGACATTTTAACAATCAAGGTGGTTAGCATGAGACAAATTTTTCATGGTTAAAGATCTTATCATCCCTGATTAAAAAATCTTAGATGTTTCAATTTTTTACATACTCCAGACTGAAAGGACTTAATCCTGCCTCAATGTGTTATTTATTGTATGTCATTCCCTGTGGCCTTTTTATCCTAAGCAATGTTTTATATCCTTTTACTTTTTATTGCTATCACTGCAAAAGCACAAAGACAGAAACTTATATCACATTCCACCCTGTTTCTCTGGATTACTATCATTCTGCTTTAGTGAAGGTTATTGCTCTTTCCAAAGGAAATTAACTAAAGTAATTTCAGATGTCAAACTGGAAGAGTATCCCAAGTAAAGAATTCCATGGATGAAAAGGAACAAAAAACACATCTGTTTGCTAAAACATGTGTCAAAATTGAATTAAATCTATCTCTAAGTCCTATGTCAAAGTATGACCCCCTTGTATTTAAAAATAAGACTTTTGCAGTGATGGAGCTAAAACCATAATGATGTAGTCTAAGTATAAATCCCCTGTCACTGAGGATCTTCTCAGAAAAAAGTAAAATGCAGACCGGAAGAAAAATATGTAAAGACCGCATGAAGACAACCACGTGTAAGACAGGAAGAGAGGCCTTCTCTTCCAGTTGTCAGAAACCAACCTTCTGAAATCTTGAGTGGACCAGAGGCAATGAGTCTAATAGGCTTATACCTCCCATTCTGTGCAGCATTGTTATGGCAACCCAAAGAAACCAATGTAGAATGCATTTATTTATTATTTGGCACAGACCACTACTTGACTTTTGCCTACCTTTAAAAAAATGTAGTAAATATTTCATTAGCTTGCAAGCATCAGGTATGTCATAGTAGATTCTATTTGCATATAACTCTTTAGGGTGAGGAAGGAGAATGTATTGACCTCCTTACATGTGAATTGTCAGCCCTCCTGTCAACATTTGTACCTCATCTCCCCAGCTGTCTCCTCTAGGTCTAGCTGTCCTATGGCATGCTATCTAGGTGAGCTTTTCTCATTATTTATCCTTACTAAAACATGTCTTAGATGATTTTTGTGTTGCTGTAGGAAACTGTATGCAGAGAGATGGTTTAAAAAGAATAAACTTTAAGTCACAGTTCTTGTCTTGTGTGCATCTGGTTATTGCAGTGGTTCTGAACCTCTGTGTCATAACCCTTTTGGAGGTCAAATGTTCCTTTCATAGGGGTCATTTAGACCATCAGAAAACACATATTTTTATATTATGTTCAAAACAGTAATAAAATTAATTCTGAAAAAAAACAGTAAAAATAATTTTATGGTTGCTGGCCACCACAACACGAGGAACTATATTAAAGGGTCATAGTCTTAGGAAGATTGAGAATCACTGGGTTAGATCCTTCTTACTCCACTATTCTACCACAGACAGCTTAACAGTGAAATGAAGAAAATACCCTAACTCAGATTTCTTTATTGAAACCTATTTCAGTTTGAGTTTCTATTGCTGTTATAAAGACCATGACCAAAATCAACTTGGAAAGAAAAGGGTTTATTTTATCTTATACTTTGTCATTTCCAGAGAAATTAAAATAAGAACTTTGGAAAAGAGCCTGTAGGTAAGAAATGATTCAGAAGTCACAGATTAGTGATGCTTTCTTGCCTTGCTCCCCGTGTTATGCTCAGCCAGTTGTTTTTCTAACACACTGGTCCACCAGCCCGGTGGTTGTGCTGCTGACAGTGACCTAAATCTCCAGGTTTTCAACGATTACTGGAATTCCAAACTTGTGTCCTTATGTTTGTACAGAAAACAGGGTTACTAGTTGAGCAATCTTCCTATCTACACACATGGAAATTAAAAATTCAGTTTAATTTTCTTAATTGTAAAAATGTATAACATACTTGAAAGTACATGCTGTACAGAGTAAGTCTTAGGGTGGCAACTAGGTGTGTGTTTTCCAGCTTGCTGTTTGAAGTGTTAAACTATCAGTGAAGGATATCAAAGGATGGGCCTAAAAATAAACATCTGGGAATAAATGTAGAAGGGCTTTTACAATTTATGCAATACTTTTATATTTTGTTCATTGATAAATCAAAAATGTTCACTACAGATCAGTTTGATAGTGGCATTTTCATAGTTGAGGATTCTTCTTTCAAAATGAATATAGATTATGCCAAGTTGAAATAAAAGTAGCCACAACAGTCACTGACACCATCATGGTGTTCTACCCTCAAACACTCATCTAATCCTAAATGCAGCCCTACTTCCAAAAGGTCCTGCCTGAACATACAATCAACATCCAAATTTGGAGTTAAGCTCCCAAAACATGAATTTTGGGGAACGCATGGTTGACCGTAATAAGGAATATTGATAGGGGACTCTTACTAGTCAACAATGGAGGAAACATATAAGCCTTCTTTTTCTCTCATCTCATTGCCTACTGAATGTCAGTGCCCAAGACAACACCATTCTGAAGATGAAGAGGCCTCTATTAGTTTGAAGCCTTAAGTCAGAGAGTAAAGCACATGGAATTTCTCAACAAATGCAGCCTTCTTGATGAGGCAAATTCATCTGACTGTTACTTAAGATCATCTCAACTACTTAAATTATAAAGCTCATTTATCAGCTAGCATTACCCAATCTTCTACAGAAATTGTTGTCAGCAGTAGTCCTGCTAAAATAAAAGTCTCCAAATATATGACTCCGACTTAAAGGTCAGGCATTGATCAAAGATAAAACTTACAAGGTTGAAAAAAACTAACCTTTTGAGTGGCAAAACTTTTGGTAAAATTTCCCTATGTTACATTCTGATATTTGTTTATAAAGTTCATAAGATAAAGGCCTTGGAAAAAGGAAGATATTAATAGTTTATTGTGGTTAACATTTGCTGAGTTCAGCAAATTATTCCAAGGAAAGAGATGAGTTCAGACAGTATTTGGAATGATTGAGAGCACAATCAGGAGAATAAAACTGCAGGAATGTGGGGCCTCTGGGATCAGAAAAGCTTCCATTGCCAAAATGGGGAGAGATAAGACCTAAAAGGCTTTTAGTCTCCAAAGCCCATTAACAATCAGTCTAGTGTCAGAGATCATATTGAGCGTGGATCTTCCTGTCCATCTGGTTGTAGTAGCAAAGATGTCACACAGAGACTTGAAAGGGTAAGCTTTCATGCTGAAACCTCAATGAATCAATCAGGTTTGACAGAAATATCTAGAAAAGCTTTGGAATGCAATTATGGAAACATGGATTTAAAGATTCAGCACAAGGCTGCCAGGTTTAGCAAGCAAAACCTGAAGGCACCTAGTTAAACTGAGTTTCCGATAAGCAATAAATAGTGACTCGGTGGAGCATGTCTCTGTAATACATATTAGTTAACTTAAAAGGTTGTATTTTGTTTACATCCCCCCAAAAGGATGAATGCTTTTTCATCCACAGAAGAACTTGGTCTCCTGTATGCTAGCTGGCATTTCAAAATCAGGGGAATGCTGAAGTACAGTATTTTATGAAGGAGCATATGAGTTCAAATTAAAAATAAAATAATCAGTGAGTGTTAAGATTTTAGATTAACAGTTGGACTCCTAGAATAACTAAAGAAATTGGGTTTGGAAAACTGAGGATACCAGTACAACATTGCTTCCTAATGCTCATGTGGGCTGTTTAAGGAACAGTTATCTAGAGGACAGATGAGGACTCAAAGGAAGACGATTCCTCCCAACAACAGAATGAATGTAACCCCAATTACAGTCATGAGGTGTTTGTAACTACTGGGGGTTATTCCATTATTACATTTCTGTTTATGTTGCTGCTGAGTATCCTACTTTTCTGCGTTGTGGAGAATGATTTTTTTTTAACTTTTCTTGCCCATCATTTTACACTCATGGAATAGAAATGGGTTTATATAGGGTTGCGACTTGTTCTTTAGTATTTCCTAGATCCTGGGGAAATTTAAGACAGAGATCTGGACTTTGGCCTGACTTAAAAACTGGAGAAACTTAAAGGAGTTGCCTCAGAAAAGTAAGGATTTTCTGGGAGAAAAAAAAAGTTAGGCTCATAGATGTTTATTTGTGAGCTAGAAGGCTGAAGATCATAGTAATCTGCCTCTCAAGCAATTTTTGTTCTCATAGTGTAGGCAAGTCAGCAGATTTTTCTGTCAAGTTCCAAAGAATACATATTTGACACTTCCCAAGAAGCAAAATAGAGGACATCCTGTAGGGACTTCAATAACAATCACTTAAAATCTAAAACACATTTTTAGCTGTCAGGCCAAAAAAAAAAAAAAGCAACAAATTGGGTTTTACTCAAGCCTTGATTTTTTGACCCTTGGAACAAAAGAACTCTCGCTGCTTAGAGAATTTTACTTGTTGGTTCTTTGGTGTATTCGGGAAGTCACCTGACCAGCTCTTGTCAATCTCATATGAGCAGTGGGTGAGTCATGTCTACTTAGAACAAACACACTCATCATACTTTTTTTTTTCTTGGTTTAGCACATGATTTTCATGCATAAGACCACTTGGAAAGTCAACAGTTTAAAATGAGAACTGTCCCTCAGCTTGGTCCCTGAAGAGAGGATGGGGTAGATGCTTATCATAGCACTCTATTTCATTAAACCAATACAGAATTTTGGGTTTTATTCATTATTCTACCTTTCTCATTCTAATTGAGCTACCAGTCCTTTTCATAGATTTCTTTGAAGGTCATGAATGGATATTTAAACATTATTTTCTTAGCTTCCTGTCCATTAAACAATTCTCCTTAGGTTAAGTCTGAGAGATCCACTGTCCATTATTTTTGTTAGTATTTTTTTTTGCTCTATTTTCAGCTTAATAAACTTATAGTATACTTCCAAGAAGAGGGTTTTTAAATTAACATATACTTTTACAGTTATATCTTTGTTGTTTTCTATTTTTCTATTTTATTTTTTAAATTGTTTTAACTGTTATTGATACTTTGTGGATTTCATATCATACATTTCAACCACATTCATGTCCCCATCTGCTGTGGGACAATGGTCTTATAGCCTGTCACTTACATTGTATTATTTTAATAAAACACTGATTGGCCATTAGCCAGGCAGGAAGTATAGGTGGGAAAACCAGGCAGAAAGTAGAGGCGGGGCAATGTGAAGAGGAGAATTCAGGGAAGAGGAAAGAGTCAGTCTGCAGGTGTCACTCAGATGCAAAGCAAGATGAGAATACCTTGCTGATTAAAGGTACCATGCCACATGGCTGATACAGGATTAATGTAGGATGTAAGAGCTAAAAAAACTGAGCTAATAGGCCAACCAGTTTATGATTAATGTAGACCTCTGTGTGTTTCTTTGGGACTGTATGTCTGCGGGATTGGGCAAGACAGAAACCTTGGTCAACACCCACACCCTTGCATCTACCTTCTGTCATTGCAAATTCCCCTGCAAAAGAACACAAAATTTAAAATAAAAACTAAAAATAAATAAGTAAATAAAAAAACCAATGAAACAATAATTAAAGAAAAAAGAAGAATTTTGTCTTGGAAGCTGTAGTTTCCCCTCTAGTCCATTCGATACCTGTAATAGTTTATTGATATGAAACATAGTCTAGGTCGAGGTCTCTGGCTTCTGCACACTATCTATAATAGTCTCTCAGGGGTTCCTTTGGGGTATCTGCTATTCTGTGTCATGAAGATCCTGAAGTTTTGGATCTGTATGTTTGTTCCCTTCACATGCTTTTAAGAGTTCACAGATGAGGTGGATGTTGGTGTAGGATGACTCATAGCCCTGGTTCTGGTCATGGTGGTGGCTGGGTTGGTCAGCCTACCAGCTTTCCTTCATCATCACTTCCCAGGCAGTAAACTCTCCAGCATTGTTTGGGATAGCCCACCCAAGGAAGCCTGTGACAAATAGTGGGGTCAGTTCTTCTGCTCTCAGATCCTCAGATCTCGCTTACCCACACTCACCAGGTGGTGTATCAGGGCCAGTTCAACTCTTTTGCCTAGGTAAGGTGCAATACCCTTCTCTCACCCTCATATGTCCCCTACAGCAATAGGTACAATTGTATCTTTTAAAATATTTAGAAGTGTTTCTTTAAGGACAATAAAGGAATTTATGACATACGAAAACATTTGGAATCTATTTGGCTCTTCGCTGTATGTATGTCTTCATTATTAATAATACAATAACAGTATTGGCATTTTTTAAAAATAAAAATATAAAGTTAATATGGCTAGAAAGATGACTTTCTTATAATATTACAATGAATACACTTGGATATTTATTCATTTTGGAAAAAAGGACACTCTTTGAAAGACATATTTTTTCAACTTCTCTTTGTCTACAAATCAGGAATAAAATCTAAGTATCTATTATGTACAATAATAAAAAGTTATTTAAGTTTAAGTTTGAAGGGACTTCGGCAGGTGAGTGCATATGTGTGCAAGGCTGTACACATAAATACTCACACAAAGAGAATCCTGAACTATACTGAGATGCTCCTGTAGTATCTTTATTGATTTATTTTATCACCAAATATAACATATAAAACATATTAGTCTGTTAAATACATAGGGATAGAAGGTTCTAAAATGGAATATGTCTGTCTTATTAGCATCTCCTCTAATGTAATAGTCCTCTGGCATTCTGTAACAGCTAGAAGTGACTTTCCTTTCATGAAACCCAATACGAGACTTTGTATGGGAGACATGTCATGTATGTGAATATGTATATATATGTGTGTGTTTGTATGTGAGTTTTTGTGTATATGTATAAATGTGTACATATGTATGTTTGGGTAGGTGTGTGTGTAAGTTCATGCTGATCCCAGAGGTCAATGTTGGGTGTCTTCCTTAGTTGCTTTCTATGTTATTTTTGACACAGGTTTTTCACCAAGCCTACATCTCAATGATAAGCCTACATTGGGTGGCCAGCGAGACTGAGGAATCCTGTCTCTGAAGGAATTACAGGCAAATCCTCAGGTTTGAAATGATTACTGTGATTCCAAACTCCTCATGCTTGTGCAGAAAACAGTGTTACCAGCTGAGCAATCTTCCAATCTCTACACAAGAAAATTGAAAATTCAGTTTAAATTTGTTAATTTCAAAAATGTGTTGTTGTTGGGACACCACTAGTTAATTCCTATCTGCTCGGCAGCTCAGACCCAAAATTATCACACAGAAACTATATTATTTAAAACACTGCTTGGCCCCTTAGCTCTAGTTTCTGATTAACTAGCTCTTACATATTAATTTAACCCATCTCCATTGATCTACGTATCACCACGTGTCTGTAGCTTACTGACTAAAGTTCTGGCATCTGTTTCTGGCGGGGCTACATGATTTTTCTTTGACTCAGCCTACTTTCTCCCAGCATTCAGTTTAGGTTTCCCCACCTACCTCTGTTCCACTATAGCTTTGCTATAGGCCCAAAGCAGTTTCTTTATTAACCAACGGTATTCACAGCATACAGAGGGGATTCCCACACCAATGTGTAACATACTTGAAAGTACATGCTGTATAGAATAAGTCTTAGAATGGCAATTAGGTGTCTGTTTTCCTATTGGGTATTTGAAGTATGTGTTTTATTATCAGTGAAAAATATAAAAGCAGAGGCCTAGAAATAAATATCAGTAGTAAAGGTAGATAAGGCTTTCATAATTTATGTGATACTTTATATAATAAGATCTAGATATGTAGAAATCATATATATTAAATGATTAATAAAATGATTAAAATGGGTTATAGCATTAGGAAGGTAGAGAAGTATAGGTACAGGCAGATATTTGTCTTATGCTAATTCAGGAAAGTGTTTTTTGTTTTTGTATTTTATTACTACTTGGAATAAAACAAGGGATCTTGTGTATCCTAGGCATGTAATTTACCATTGATCCATACTCCCAACTGTCTGTGCATTCAGATAGAATTTTTTATATCTTATTTAGCTTTTATAATCTTATTACTGTTTATCCTATGAATTTGTTCAGTCACTTGGTTGAGGCCCAGTTTGGCTTCAAACCTCATACTTAACCCAGGAGGATGCTGAATTCCTGATCCCCATGCTTCATTCCCCAAAGAGCTGAGAGCAGAAACATGAGCCACCATGGTTAGCTAATAATGTATCTGTTTATATATACTGCTTTTGACAGATCTGTAATATTATAGAAGATTTGAACCCTGAGGTATGTCTAATCGGCATGCTTTTTATGAGTCTTATGAATACTTTAGTATTAGATTTTGATGATATTGAAAACTGTTTTGACTTTGCAATATAGTTGCCACAGAGGGCAATGTCCTACTTTTTAGAAAAACATTAAGTTTCTTAGGAACAATTAGACTTTGATTAGCTAGTACCCATTTTATTACTCATAGTATTAAAATAGCACAGAGAACGATCAATAGGTTCCACCCAGGTTTGTTATAAATAACAAAGATCTTACATTGGGAATTTAATCACATCTTCCTGGAATCTGAGTCTTTTGCCAATTTACTCTAGGCTAGGAATGTACTTTAGTTTTGCTCCTGAGGGAGAAAAAATAGGAAAATGTAATTAGTTTGCTCTTGGGTATATTGAATTCTGTGGAATCAGAGAACAGTTACTTTAGAATGCCTAATAAATATATTTGGCTTTGTGGAACACATGATCTTTGTCACAGCTTGTAAGTTCTGTCTTTTTCACTCAAAAGCAACCATAAAAATTATGTAAACATGTAGGCATTGCTCTTTCCTAACAAGTGTGTCAACCTCCATGAAGATCTTGTATATATTCCAAGACAGACACTCAGCAGCCCAGATAACAACAATATAAAAAATTTGTTATTAGTTTGGCCATCACTGCAGTCTACCTGTCAAAAATAATTTCTGAAAATATTCCTTTTTTTGAGATTCCCTTATAGCCCCCAAGCCACACACATTCATGTAAACCATTTGTAATAAGAATGTCTGATAGCTAATAAGTAGCCAAAGTCAAAATGAGCAAATCAGTTTATTATGCTTTCTTTGTTCTGCTTTCTTCTAATTTTCTGAATTGAGGACAGTGTCTCTGTGGGATAGTGTAGGACAGTGTTCCTCCTAGTTTGTATGTGTAATAGTTTCTTGGAAGGCACATTAAGCTAAAGTTGCTGCATCCTGCCGAAACAGGTTTCAATCCGGCCTGTCTGACAGTTTGTAGATCCGCGTCTTCTTCTCAGGTGTGACTCCTAGTAGGTTGATGAACCTCTAGCTTGAGCCATGCACCCAAGGACAAATAGGTAAATAGGTAATGCTTGATGGGTTTTTAAACAGTAGGAATCAAAGTTGGTTGTAGGGAAGCAGGGTGGATATGGGAAAAGTTGGAATATGGGAATGAATATGATAAAAATGCATTGTATGACATTATCAGACAAGTAATTAGAAAATAAATCATATGATAAAAAATCCATTGTATGACATTATCAGACAAGCAATTAAAAACAAATCAAATATAAGAGACCTTTGCTAAAGAAGAATCAATTTAAATAAAGGAATTTTATAAAGCAAGACAATATTATACAATCTTACTTGTATGTGTACTTTTAAAAGTGTTGACCTCAGAGAAACTGAAGAAATTGGTGTGGCTAAGGAAGTGGAGTAATGCTGGTCAAAGAAGACACAAGTTCAGTTTCTAAAAGGGAACAAATTCTGGAGAACTAATATGCTGTCTGATAACCATGAATAATATTGTACCATACAACTCAACTTTTCTCAAAGAGTACATTCCAAACACAAAACAAAGTTTACTATGTACCCAGATGGACACGCTTGCTACCGTGATTCTACTGCCCATTTTATAATGATTAGTAATTAAACATTTAGTATATGCCAAAAAAATCACTGAAAATAATGTTTACTCCTCAGCAAATCTAGTAGGGGAACCTCATTAGTAAGTAAATAAATGCATACATAGAAATAATTATACCTATCGATAGATAAGACAAGTTGTCAGAGACCCTGATTAGATGTTATGAACTTTTACTTTATTTTTAGCTCCTTTAGATGAATGACCTCTCATATTTATTTAAGTGTTGCCTCACCTGGCTTTTCCTAGTTTTGAAGGCACTACTGAGAATGATGCCCATTTTCTTCTGCATTGTGGTTGGAATATGATATGGTCTGCACCGGTTCATTTGTTGATATGTTAGTGGTGGAACCTTGACAGGGTACACTGGATGTTGGAAATAAATCCTGGGAAGGTGTGCCTCTGTAGCGTGTACTCTTCTTGGCCTCTTCCTGCATGGCTCTTTCTACCTTCTGAGCATGCAATAACACCAGGGAACCTAACAGCATGATAGGTCATTCTGCCTAAACATGGCAACAGTCCAGCCAGTTGCCTGTGGGCTGAAACCTCTGAAACATGAAGCAAAATAACTTGTCCTTCTGTTTCTCTTAAAATTTTTTACAATGATGAAAATTGACATAGTTTAACATCCAAAACGTGTATTTTACTGAAGGCCATATCTGAAGGTTATAATTTCTGTCTGAATACATTTCATCTCCAGTCCATTTAGCCAAGAGGTATTGACCTACCAGTCACTCTTCAGTAGAATTGCATGTAACATCAAGGTCAAGACAAAAAACAGTGCAGTGCAATACAGGAAGTGAAAATGAGAAATGAAATAAGAATTCACCTTGGATTTCTAGTCAGGTATGAGAAATGAAT
Organism: Bramus lutescens; assembly: GCA_001685075.1. Taxonomy (NCBI): domain Eukaryota; kingdom Metazoa; phylum Chordata; class Mammalia; order Rodentia; family Cricetidae; genus Bramus; species Bramus lutescens. The sequence continues at coordinate 13,095 of LOEQ01012410.1, forward strand.
TGTATATTCCTTATGATTAAAACTGATGAAAAATAAATCAGAATTCAAGAGCAGAGTTGCACCATCTGCCTATTTGTGAAAGTCTTTATATACATGTGGAGAGAGAGAGAGAGAGAGAGAGAGAGAGAGAAAGTTTCTATGTCTTTCCAACTTTATTTTCCAAAGGGAAGGAAAAAAAGCATTGTGTGACCACAGTTTCTCATCCAAAGGAAACAGTGGGTTATTTCCTGTACTGAAAGTGATGGTGGCAACTTGGAGGGAAGGGAATTAATTTCTCTGCTTAGAATAATGGGAAGCTAGCAAGGAGGAGCAGTTTAGTACACTTCATCTTTAAGAAGATAAGCTATTTGAGTTGGGCAATGGTGGTGCACACCTTTAACCCCAGCACTTGGGACGCAGAGGCAGGTGGATCTCTGTGAGTTTGAGGCCAACCTGGTCTACAAAATCTCCTGAGTAAATTGTGAGCATGATAACCATGGGAGAGGGTTGAACAGGAGGGGAGAAGAAGGGAATGGAGCAGAGAAAAATGCATAGCTCAATAAAATCATTAAAAACTGTAAAAAAGAAATGATACAAGTTATTCAGGGTATCAAATATAGAAGGTACAATATATGGCCATGACAAAAATCTTTACATTTGTTTATTTAGATTTTTCTACTTGCTATGAATAGGTTTTTCCATTAGTTGAAATGTTAAGTATCTTCTTATTGGATACTGGTCATTGTAAAGTTATAGTTTTGATAGTCTGGATTCTGTTGTGTTACTTATTTATTTTTATTTAAAGAGCACAGAGTCTGTTTTGATGGCCATTATTGGCTGACTAGTTTGAACACACTGATGCCTGGTTTTAAATTTTGCTGATTAGGATTTAGAACGTACTTCACTGTAGGGAGATTTTCACCCCCAACTAATGAACAAATTAATTTTTCTAAATAGGAGCATTATCTTCTTTCATGATGAATGCCATAGATGCTTATAACCCATCATAAACTGCCTCTGAACTGTGAGCTACACTATTTTCTCAAAAAATTGGTAAGTAGAGTAAGACACATCAACAATTTGTGTCATATCAATAATGAGATAAGGCACTCAATATTCCATGACTGATTATAAACTTCCTAATTTTTGTTTGGTCTTTTAGGATGGAATCTCTCTACGTAGGACTGGTTGTCCTGAAATTCTATGGTGACCATAACTCAGATAGACCTGGCTCTGCCTCTGGAGTGCTGGATTAAAACATGCACTGTCACACTCACTCAAATTCCTAATTTTTAGGTTTTAAAAATATGTAGAATACATTATAAAATTATACTTTACATTACAAGGAATTCAGAAAAGTAGAATCTAGAAATATCTTTTACAACCTAACAATGCTCTGTATGCTTTGCTATTAGAATTGCTCCTAAGTCAGCTGTGTCCTTCGTAAGGACACAATGGTGAAGACAACACAGTCATGACTATAAAGAACTGTTCTTTGGAGACATACAGGTAATTAAACAAACTAGTATAACTCTTTAGTGCTTTGGTAATCATTGAATTGCCAATCAAGAAATCATCTAAAAAGAACCAAAACAGGATAAATGAAAAGGTTCATAAAGTTTTGTCATGTGATCAACATGATTGGAACAGGTGCTAAAAGTGATGCACAGTAGAGAATAAATTACAGGAGAGTATGGGTGGGTTTTATAATAATCTTCTATCATTTCATAGAAGTATTTACTTGCAGACAGTGCATTCCATAGTGTTCTTTGAACATGTCCTTTATGATTCTCAGTGACAGTTGGACTTAACTCAATATTTCCTTCTACCAACTATTGTTTGACTTAAATACATGTTTAAGAATAAAGGTCCATTAAGCTGAGAGAATAAAAATAACTTAGTCACATAATGATAGTGACTGCTTATGAAATACAAAGCACAGCATGTACTCTTTCTAACACACAGTGATTAGGAAAAATGCAATATGGCTCAGGCAAGCCTAAACACTTAGACATGGGAAAGAAGACACTGCTTATGATATAATGCAAGTAGGTGAACTTTATCAAGTCCTAAGAACAATAGGTTCTTTAAACAGATTTCAATGGTAAAGTTACACACACACACACACACACACACACACACACAGAGTTAATGAAAAAGATCTGTAACTTTAAATATAAACAAGATACACCATGTGTGTTGGTTGCTATGCCAAGTCTATAACGTGATATGGGTGCTTTAAGCAACAGAAAAACAGCCCAAGAAGTTCTAAAGGCTTGAATTCTGAGGTCAAGTGATCAACTTCCTTCTAGGGATGTGGGAAAATGTATTCTCTGCCTTTCTTCAGGCCTTGTAGGTGTTTGTCTCTCTTGTGTCTCCGTATTATACTTTTTCAGTATGTATTCATGTTCATGTTTTCTTTTCTTTTTCTTTTTTTCATGTTTTCTTTTCTTATAACATTACTAGTGACTCCTTTGCCAAATGAGCTCTGATTATAAGTTACTGAGAACAAGAACTTTAACATGTAGTTTAAGTCAAGGTTTAATGCTTATGGGCATCTGAAGAGAGAGTAAGCACTGCAAAGCTATGTACTAGATGGAAATCCCTAACATTTGTAACTTCAGGTCATCAGAAAGGAAATAGCATCAATACACATGGCTAGAAGACAAGACTGACATTGTTTTTAATATTAAATGGATTACATTCTCAGTCAATTTATCATTTATGTAATGGAGGGTAACTGACTTTTTAGAGTTAATCTTGTATCCTGCTACATTAATGAAATTGTTTATGAGTTGTAGAAATTCTGTGGTAGAATTTTTGGCTTCACTTACATAAACTATCATATCATCAGCAGATAGTGAGAATTTCACTTCTTTTCTGATTTGTGTCCCCTTGATCTCTTTTTGCTGTCTTATTGCTCTAGCTAGAACCTCAAGTACTATATTTAATAGATATGGAAAGAGTGGACAACCTTGTATTGTTCCTAATTTCAGTGGGATCACTTTGAGTTTCTCTCCTTTTAGTTTGATGTTGGCTATTGAGTTGCTGTATATTGCCTTTATTATGTTTCGGTATATTTCTTGGATCCATGCTATCTCTAAGACCTTTATCATGAAGGTAGGTTGTATCTTTCAAAGGATTTTTCAGCATCTAATGAGATGGTCATGTATTTTTATTTTTCAGTTTGTTTATATGGTGGATTACGTTGACAGATTTTCATATGTTGAACCATCCCTGCATGTCTGAGGTGAAGTCTATTTTGTCAGGGTGGATAATTTTTCTGATGTGTCCTTGGATTTAGTTTGCCAGTATTTTATTGAATGTTTTTGCATCAATGTTTATGAGTGAGATTGGCCTTTAATTCTCTTTCTTAGTAATGATTTTGTGTGGTTTGGTTATCAGGGTAATTGTAGCCTCATAAAAAGAGTTTGGCCATGTTCCTTCTGTATTAATTCTTCTTTAAAAATCTTACAGAATTCTGTGCTAAAACTATTTGGACCTGGGATTTTTTGGCCCAACAAATAACATAAAATATCTTAGAGTAATTCTACCCAAACAAGTGGAAGACCTGTATTACAAGAACTTTAAATCTTTGAAGAAAGAAATTGAAGAAGACATCANGGTTATCAGGGTAATTGTAGCCTCATAAAAAGAGTTTGGCAATGTTCCTTCTGTATTAATTCTTCTTTAAAAATCTTACAGAATTCTGTGCTAAAACTATTTGGACCTGGGATTTTTTGGCCCAACAAATAACATAAAATATCTTAGAGTAATTCTACCCAAACAAGTGGAAGACCTGTATTACAAGAACTTTAAATCTTTGAAGAAAGAAATTGAAGAAGACATCAGAAAACAGAATGATTTCCCATGCTCTTGGGTAGGTAGAGTTAACATGTATAAAAATGGCAATCCTACCCAAAGCAATCTAGAGATTCAATGCAACACACATCAAAATTCCAGGAAAATTCTTCACCGACCTCGAAAAACAATACTCAACTAAAAAAGGGAAAGCAAAAATACCCAGGATAGCTAAAACAATCCTGTACAATAAAAGAACTTTTGGAGGCATCACATTGCCTGACTTAAAACTCTACTACAGTACTGAAAATAGTCTGGTATTGGCACCAAAGCAGACAGTTTGACCAATGGAATTGCATAGAAGATCAGGATATCACTCCACACACCTACAAACACCAAACTTTTGACAAAGAATCAAAAAATATAAAATGGTAAAAGAAAGCATGTTCAACAAATGGTGCTGTCAAAACTGGATATCAACATGTAGAAGAACGAAAATAAATCCATATCTGTCACCATGCACAAAACCCAAGTCCAAATGTATCAAAGACCTCAACATAAGACCAACTACACTGAACCACATAGAAGAGAAAGTGGGAAGTACAATTTAACGCATTGGCACAGGAGACCACTTCCTGAATATAACCCCAGTAGCACAGACACTGAGAGAAACAATTAATAAATGGGACTTCCTGAAACTGAAAAGCTTCTGTAAAGAAAAGGACTTGGTCAACAAGACAAAACAACAGCCTACAGAATGGGAAAATATCTTCACCAACCCTACACTGAACAGAGGACTGATCTCCAAAATATACAAAGAACTCAAGAAACTGGTTATCAAAAGAACAAATAATCCAATAATAAATAATGGAGTACAGACCTAAACAGAGAACTCTCAATAGAGGAATCTAAAATGGCTGAAAGACACTTAAGAAAATGTTCAACATCTTTAGTCAACAGAGAAATGCCAACCAAAGCAACTCTGAGATTCCATCTTACACCTGCAAGAATTGCCAAGATCGAAAGCATTGATGACAACATATGCTGGAGAGGATGTGGGGTAAAGGAAACACTCCTGCATTGCTGGTTGGGAGTACAACCTGGTACAGCCCCTTTGTATATCAGTATGGTGATTTCTCTGAAAATTAGGAAATAATCTACCTCAAGAATCAGCAATACCACTTTTGGGTATGTACCCAAAGGATGCTCAATCATACCACAATGATGTGTGCTCAACTATGTTAGCAGCATTAGTTATCATAGCCAGAACCTGGAAACAACCTAATGCCCCTCCACCTAAGAATAGAAAAAGAAGGTGTGGTACATTTACACAATGATGTGCTACACAGTGGGGAAAAAATAACATTTTGGAATTTGCGGGCAAATGAATGGATCTAGAAAACATCATATTGAGTGAAGTAACCCAGACCCAGAAAGACAAATAAAACATGTACTTACTCATAAGTGGCTTTTAGACACAAAGCAAAGAAAAATCGAGACTACAATTTACAATCCCAGAGAACCTAGGCAAACAATAGGACCCTGAGAGAGACATTCATGGATCTAATCTTCGTGGGAAGTAGAAAAAGATAAGATCTCCTGAGTAAATTGGGAGCATGGAGATCATGGAAGAGGGTAGAAAGAGAGTGGGGAATGAAGGGAGGGGAGTGGAGAAAAAATATATATCTTAATAAAACCAATTTAAAAATGTTATATGGATAATCTTTGGCAAACATTTGATGCAGGGAAACATCTTTCACTGTTATGTTGGGAAATTATTTTTGAAAGCGTTCTCCACCCATTTTGATTTATAAACTCTCTAATTAGAAATGAGGTATAGGATCATCTCTCTAGGGCCTAGTTACTAGGTTATAGAGTTGCCTATAATTGTATTCATTGTCTTGTTACCAACTAAAAGTGATGATAATTTTAATCTATTTCTTTGAGGCTGTAAGTTAGGGAATGATTAAACAACATTCCATGAATAGCTTGAGCACTATGGAATGAAATTTACCTCAGTAGGTTTGGCATCCACTTGGTTACATGAGACTCTTCTAGATTCTCTTCTCAGCAACAATATAACCCATGTTCTTGATATTCCCACTGTGAGTAGACTGAATTCTTTAGTCCTAAAGCTGGCACTAATAAAAATTACACCCATGTTAAAATCTAGACACATTGCTCTTAGCTCTAGGAGAGCTAAATTATGGTTTAGTGTTTTACAGCTCCATGATTAGGTGATAATTTCTTTCTTTCTTGAATATGTTGAAAATAATTTTTCTTTCTCAGAGTATGGCTTTAAATATGAGGATTCCATTTTTAGACAAGATTGCCTATTTCTTAAGCTTCTGGATCATTGACTTCAATATGCTTTCTCATAGCTGACTAGCTTATTGAAGAAAACAGAGTCATTAAATCATCCAGAACCTTAAGTAAACTTTCTCCTCAGCAGGAAAGACTGGCTCACTGTATTTGATATGATTATGAAATACCATAAAATAGGCCTGCATATCCTTCTTTGACCATTCAATAACACACTGGTATGGGATCACTGAGTAGAAGATAACTTGTTCTGGATCAGATAATTATCGTTAGACAAATTAATGATAATCTGGGTACCAGGGAATAGTCAAAGAACAGGTCAAATTACACATGAACCAGTAGAATGGGTATAAGGGGTTGAACAGAACAGGAAGGAAATAAATTATTTATAGATAAGTGCTGAGTAGGTGTTCACTGTAACAGAGGTTCCATAATTTTGATTATTTAGATCTTGCATAATAATATATTGACATGTTAAGTAAAACTTTCTTGAAAAACTCTATGCAGCAATAGCATTAGAAAAATAAAAGAGTGAGCAAAATGAAGGGATCCCAACACCATGACATCATTTATGGAATTAAATTAGAGTAAAGATCAGAAGCAGTTCAGATGGTAGCCTTGGGGATCTTTGCAAGATGAATATTGCAGAGAAGAAATGGATTATTAAAATGATTTAACCTTCTCAAAAGTTTCTTACAGTTTAATCATGTTAACTTGCTAGCAATGCATGTGTTAAACGTTACCTTTCTTTAAATAATTTACCATGGAATACAAAGCCAGATAATGATTTTCTAAAATATACAACAATCACTTCACCCACCTTTCTCAAACTCCCAAATTAAAATAAACCTTGTTGTGTTGGTGCTAACACAATAGTTGGAAGAGCATAAGTAACCAGTGCACATTTGTACTGTATTTCTACTTTCTAACCAAGGCTCCTCAAAAGCAAGATTTTAGACACACAGATACACACACAGACACACACACACACACACACACACACACACACACACACATATACTTTTCCCTACAAAACAACCCAGTTTATATCATAGCCACCATTTTATTAATTACCGGTGTTCATGTGCTTTGTGGAATTTTAGAGACATCTTTACACTTTACTCTTACAATCATTTAAAGTGACCAGTATCAACAAAAAGACCCATTTCCTCCTTTAAAGATTAGTATATGAAAAGATTGTTTACAGGCAAATTTGGAAGCTGCAGTGTAGTAAAAGGGGAGCGGTGGGCTGGCCTGCTTTTCATCCCTCCCGGCTCCCGCACCGCTAGCTAGCTTAGCCCAGGAAATAATAACACACAAATTGTATTCATTTAAGCACTGCCTGGCCCATTATATCTAGCCTCTTTTGGGCTAACACTAACATCTTAATTAACCCATATCTAGTAGTCTGTGTATCACCACAGGGTCGTGGCT
>LOEQ01012410.1:25416-47357 GCA_001685075.1 Bramus lutescens
ATCTGTGTAGCACCACAAAGTGGTGGCTTACTGGGAAGGTTCTAACCTACGTCCATCTTGGGCCAGAGATTCATGGCGTCTTCCAGTCTCTGCTTTCTTTCTCCCAGCATTCTGTTCTGTGTACTCCACCCACCTACGTGCTGGCCTATTAAAAGACCGAGGCAGTTTTTTTATTAACCAATGAAAGTAGCACATAGACAGAAGACACTCCTACATCATATTAGACTTATTCTCACTCTGTCAGTTGTGTCAGTCTTTTAAGACATAATTGTTCAATAATTTTTCAAACAAAACAGTTTATTATTATTTGCGCTGAGGACTGCAACTTGTGGTAGCAAGAAGTAAGCTTTTGTCTCCTACTTCCTATACAGAAGATGATGAATGGTTTAGCCCATTTGCCAGATCTATTTTGTTGAGATAAATTACGTGAGATCTCTCATAATTCAATTAAGGAACAATCCTACAGTGAGAGAGTAAATCAATCAGAGTTCATCAAAGATAGGGCCTTGTGCATAAGACCTTTTTTCCACTGAGCTTCATCTCCAGATCTTCACTTTCTTTTTTATTTATTTTTATTTTTTTTAAAGAAACTATATTTTTCATTTAAAATAACAATCCAAGTGCCCATTCCCTCCCCTTCTTTTGTTCCCTCCACTCCCCCATTCACCCTTTATCCAGTCCTCAGAGAGGGTAAGGCACATTCCTTTGAGGAAGAACCAAGGCCCTCCCTCCTATATCTGAGCTGAGCAAGTTATGCATCCAAAGAGAATGGGTTCCAGAAAGCCAGTACAAGCACTAGGGATAAATCCTGGTCCCATTGCCAGTGACTCTGCAGTCTACCCCAGCCATACAGCTGCCACCCATATTCTGAGGGTTTAGTTTGGTCCCATGCTAGCTCCTTCTCTGTCCTGCCAGAGTGGGTGAGCTCCCATTAGCTCAGGTAAGCTGTTTCAGTGGGTGTTGTGTCCAATTGGGTGGGTGAACACTCACCTCTTAATCCTCTCTGTACAATTGCAGCCTGTGCTTCAGAATTCCTTTGAGGTTGTGGGGAGATAGGAGGGTTTGGGGGCAGAGTGGGTCTTATCATTTACAGGGTTCAATTCATGGAGTAGGGACGTTGGACCGGCCTACCTGCATGAAGCTTGCCTGCTGGCTGGCCACAGAAGCTTAGGCAGGTAGGGGAGAGGCACTGGGTTTTGCCCCAGTACTGAGAGCCTAGAGAAGTAGGGTGACCAGCGGGGTGGGTGATCACTCACCTCTTGGTCCTGTCTGTGCAGTCACAGCTTGTGCTTCAGAATTCCTCTGATGTCATGGGGCATTTTTTTTTTGACAGGATCTTGCTATATTGCCCAGGCTGGTCTAAAACTTAATCTTCTCAGAAGTCTGTGTTTCTTGAGGGCTGGGATTATAAGCATAAGTCCTCATACCTAGCCTGGAGATAGTTTTGTTATACATTCAGAATGTGAATCATTGTAAAATACATACTCCATTGCTTCCCTCATTATTTCTCACCTCACTCAGCTTCTACTATTGCTGTCGTCAGAGGGATTCTCTGCTGAGGGTGCTGAAATCCACATTATTCATAGCTCTGCCTATTCTCTTATCTTTTTTCAGTTGAGATTTAGATATTTAAACCTTTCCAATTTTTAAATGGAGAAATGGAAGCTTCTAGAACCTCCCCAAAAAGAGCTAACAAGCAAGAGGAAGAGGTAAAATTCAATGACTCTTATGTATAATGTTAAAGCCCGAGTTTTCATTGCTTCATTATCATAATGAATTCAGGTTAATATAATAGATATCGAACAAGTAAATTCATAACCACTGTGTGTGTGTGTGTGTGTGTGTGAGAGAGAGAGAGAGAGAGAGAGAGAGAGATTTATAGACACCCACAGAGACAGTGAAAGACAAAGACAGAGAAATAATGAGGCAATTTTTCTCATAGAGTCTATTTTAAAACAAGTATCCAATTTGTCTTAGCCAACTTCAGCCCTCCATTCTATGATCATTCACTCTGGAAAGAATCCTCATGGTGACTTCAAGTTTATTTTCACTCTTTTGCTTCTTACATAACTAGTAATTAATACTTATCAATTAATTTAAAAATAAACAAAACAAAAAATAAAGTTAAAAACAGCAGTCAGTCCCTGGTTTTCAGTACAAGTTCATTTACATGATAACAATATACAGAATAGTTTGATAGGCCTTTGAAAATGCAAATTCATCTAGTGATTTCTATGAGTTATTGATAACTGAAGTTAGATTTTAGTACTCAAAATCAAAATGTCATTTTTATTAGGTTAATAAAGGTGATTTCTATATTTCTGAGACAATTATCTCAGATACTTAACTTTTTTAATGCTCAAAGAACTCAGAATCTATTTTGTGGTGATTTATAATTGTTTTGTATTAATTAAAATATTTCATTTCTTTTACATCCAAATCACACTTTCCCTTCCCCTCCTCATCCCATTTTCTCTCTCTACCTCCCCCTACCTCCCCCACCAATTATGGCCATTTTTTAGACTGCACACTGACAATAACTTCATTGCTTTTGGGCAATGTCGAAAAGCTAGTTGGAGATTGTTTCCTTGCTGACTGTCTCAGGCATTTTCACCCACCTCCTGCTTTCTACTGTCCTCATCCTGGCATGGTAACTCAAGCATTATGAATGGAGATAGCATTATTTTAATGCGAGAAGTTGTGTTTCCTTTGATGTCAGACATGCTGGTTTAAATCTGGCTGACTTTTAAAGTATGAGACTATTTCCTCCCCCTGTAGGATTTGGCTTTCATTGCCTTTTTCCTTCATCAGAGTCTTCTTCTGCCAAGTTCAGTTCAGGGTTTGCATGTTCAGGTTTTGGGGGGTTTGTTTCTCTGAGTGCATATGGAGTTCAAACTTTTTAAATTAGGTGAGATTACGGTTCCATGCTCCCTTTCACTTTAGAAAATGCTATTTTCAACACTATTTGATTTAGGTTTAAACTAAAAATAAGTCTTTCCAACTTGTGACTAAACAAGGAAAAGTTTTTTTCAAATGTGCTTTTAAAAAAATCATCATTGAGTGTAAAGGAAGCAGATGAAGAATGGATTTTGGTTTTGAGATTTAACCATGATAAAACATCCTCCTTTGGAAAATGCCTACAAGCCCAAATTCCCAATGTTCTGGAGGTTGAGTAGTCTCTATTAAAACCCAATTTCACTGCAAATTTAGTTATCCTTGTCAAAACATCAGATTTTTTATTATCTAATCTTTAAAGCAGGGCATTGATTTATATAAATACTTGAGAATGTAAATTACAAAGAAATATTGATCAAGGAATACAGAACATCATTCATTTATGAAGAATGTCAGAGTAAAATGAGTTTTTAGTCTTCTGAAATTACTTTTTATTTCAGTTTTATGACTGCCCCCTTTAACCCTTCCCCAGATTTTACCTTTCCAATTGACCCTTAGCAACTTGGAAAGCCAAAAATTGAATTAAGCTTTCAAGGTGAGTTTCAGAATGCAAGCTAGAAGCAAATACATTTTTTCAAATGCTTTTGTAGCATGATTGGACATTTCTCGGGTATATTCCCTGGAAACAACCTAGATGCCCCTCAATGGAAGAATGGATAAAGAAAGTGTGAAACATATACACATTAGAGTACTACTCGGTGGTAAAAAAAACAAACAAAAAAAAACAATGACAACTTAAATGCAAATGGATGGAAATAGAAAACACTATCCTGAGTAAGATAACCCAGCTCCACAAAGATGTATACGGTATGTACTCACTCACTAGTGGACTCTAGCAACAAACAAAGGACATTGAGCCTATAGTTCACAAGCCTAGAGAAGCCAAATAATAAGGTGAACCCAAAGAAAAAACATATATAGATCCTCCTAGAAATTGGAAGCAGACAAGATTGCCAGGCAANCCTATAGTTCACAAGCCTAGAGAAGCCAAATAATAAGGTGAACCCAAAGAAAAAACATATATAGATCCTCCTAGAAATTGGAAGCAGACAAGATTGCCAGGCAAAAGTTGGAAGCATGGGGGTGGGGGTGGGATGGGGGGAAGGGAAGAAGAGGAGAGAGAAGGGAGAAGGGAAGGATTGGGGAGTTCTTGGGGGAGTGGGAGGCTTGAGATGGAGGAAGGACAGATATAGAAGCAGGGAAGAAGATATCTTCATTAAGGGAACCATTGTAGGGTTGGCAAGAGACTTGACTCTAGAGGGTATCCTAGGTGTCCATGACAATGTCCCCCAGCTAGGTCCTTGAACAGCAGAGGAGAGAGTGCCTGAACTGGTCTTGTCCCATAGTCACACCGATGAGTACCTCGAATATCACCATAGAACCTTTGTCTGGCGATGGATGAAGATAGAGACAGAGACCCACATCAGAGCACTGGACTAAGCTCCCAAGGTCAAGTTGAAGAGCAGAATGAGGGAGAAGATGAGCAAGGAAGTCTGGACTGTGAGGGGTTGGTCCACCCACTGAGGCAGTGTGATTGTTTTAATGCAAGCTCACCAAGGCCAGCTGGACTGGGACTGAATGAGCATGAGATCAAACAGGACTCTCTGAATGTGGCTGACAATAGGGGCTGACTGTGAAGCCATTGATAATGGCACCTGGACTTGTTTCTACTGCATGTACTGGCTTTTTGGGAACCTAGTCTATTTGGATGCTCACCTTCCTAGGCCTGGATGGAGGGGGAAGGACCTTGGACTCCCACAGGGCTGGGTACCCTGCCCTCTCTTAAGGCTGGAGGGGGAGGGAGGAGTGAGAGGGAGGGAGTGGGAGGGGAATGGGAGGAGGGGAAGATGTAGTGATACTGGAGCGGGCCTGTTTTTCGTCCAGCCCAGCTCTCACACGGCTATCTTATACCCCGAAATAACAACACACAGATGAATACATTTAAGCATTGCCTGACCCATTATATCTAGCCTCTTCTTGGCTAACTCTCACNCTTTATTAATTAACCAATGAAAGCAACAGATAGATAGAAGACACTCCTGCATCAGGAGGAAGTGGAAATTTTTGAATGAAAAAATAAATAAATAAATACATACATATATATGTCTGTATGTGTTGGTCAACTGACTTCATACACGGTTAACTGTGAGAGCATGCATTAGTTGCGACAACTAGAGAGTCTGCAATTTTACTTCTGTCTGCTGAAGGAGCAACTCTGCTGCTACTCCGTAGCATCAATCCTCTTAGCAGCATGTCTTCCTTCCCCCAATAGTGAAATAACATCAATCTTTTATTAATCTAATTTTCTTTTCCCCCAAACAGAAAAACAACTTTAAATAACCCAATTTAAACTCTTGTAAAATGTGGCACTCTTAGTAAATATCAAATGCAATGTGGTAATGGAACAAAAGTGTCTGGGTTGTTCATGGCAGATTTATGTTGGGCAGGCTCTTATCCTGCTGTTAAAGGACTGTAATTGCCTTACACCCACGATGCCAAGATTTTCCTAAGGATTTTAGTCTCAGTGATATCTTTCAGATATATGCAACACTCATCTGAATGCTGTGATATTCAAGTCTCTAGTGAGATACAGAGTACAGCTTGGAGTCATTTCTCAACACTGTCTTCTCTTTGAGGCTTATGAGACTCAAGTCAATCAAAGAGGATTGGTCCATGCTCATTTCCAGCCATCTGTTTCCCAATGCCGCCCCTTTTCAGAGGATATGTGATACCACTACGTGGTAACTGATCTGGTTTGTCTGGAGTTAATGTGTCCTAAAAATCTCTTTTTATTTCTGCTTTCCATTTATTTAACAACTTTGCTTTGGGGTAATGTGATGGCAGATATCTTTCAAATAAATTAACATCTCAACTGTACATTTTAAAATGTATTTTCCCTTTCCTTTCTTTCATTTTTTGTGAGGAATAAAAGAAAATTATTAGCATGCTTTTATTAGAATAGCAGTGGAATTTTCTCTAAAGCCTGTCTCTAATGGGCTCATTAATTTTACTTATTGTTCTAGCCATCATCAGGCCTAACTACAGTTCATTTAGTTTTTATAATCAGACCATTTATGCTTCATTATAATGGGCGGTTGTGAGAATAGGAATACATTAAATCCACAGTTCCATAATTACGAGCATAGCATTTTAACCCTCTAGACAATAGAACATAGGAATTGAGGCTCTGTCTCATTTATCTTTGTCTTATACAACAATGAGTATTAAGCTCTATATGTTACAGAAGATACTTAATAAAGTTAGATCAAATCAAAATGATCTCCTATTAGACTTGCCCCAATAGTCCCACAGTTTGATTTGGCTTAAACCTTATTATTAAAGAAGTAATGGTCTGTATTGCAGGAATTTCTCAAATGGATGAAGCAAAATAATACATATCAAATATATAGCTACATGCTAACTTAATGGATCATTCCATCAAGGATAACCTTTTATTTGAATAGCTGTTTTCACTTTTGTTTGCTGTTTCCCTTACTTTTATTATTGTTCTTATTATTACTTGTCTTCATGATTTCAAATCCTGTGGTAATGTCTTTAGTGGAAAGTTCATTTAAAGAGCAAATGGAACTGGATTAGCTTCTATATTTCTTCTAATATTGTGCTAATTCTTTCGTATTCTTATAGTTTGAGTCACCATTTAATTGAACATCAACTATGCAGTCTAATTCAGAACATATCTCAAGGCCCTTAGGAATATATAATTATGATAAAAAACAACATAGTTAAAAAATAAAGAGAGCATTATCCTCTCTTTCTTTAAACCACAATGTTGTGCATGAAGTAGGTGTGGGTCACCCTGGATGGTGGCTAGATTAGGCATGAAATACTATTTTATGTGCAAACCTTTATTTTACTTTATTTTATTTGCAGTGCTAAGGATTGAATGTAGGATTTCATGCATGTTCAGAAAGCATTCTAACATTGAGCTACATTTCAGTCCCATAAAAGATGTCTTAATCGTTTAATATCAAAAACATTCAAGAAACTATAATGTTACATTTGGTGACTTATGCTAACCCCAATGCATGTTTTACTAATACATAATACTTTCTGAAGTTTTCATTTCTCTGAAGTCTTACTCCAACAAAGAAGGATGACAAACAGATGATCCAGGGTGTCTTAGGCTTCCTGCCCTTCCAGTGACTAAGTCGTATCAATTTCTTGGATGTCAGTTGACTCAGGTGTAACTTAATTATTTATTTTAAAATTAATGCTGATGGTAGGGCTTAGAAAGTTCTTTCACATTCACTCCAGGCAGTGCACTATAAAACCTAGGGGTGCAATTCACAGAAACTCACTGGAGGTAGACTGGTCTACTGCTTTTTATCCACCCATGAAGTCTTGGTTTAACAACCCACTGCGAGACTCTTTGGTAATGACACTGCCCCTTCGTTGACAGGATGGTGCATTAATGAAATGATTTGTGCCCTGTACCACAAATGACCCCGGGAACAGGCACTCATCAAGCATACCTAATAGATTTGCTTTCTTCTTTTTTTTAACCACTTAATCCTTAAATGGAAGGGCTTTGGGGGCGTCTATGGAATTGAGGATGTACATGCAACCCTGGACATCACACAGGGAGGGATTCCAGAACTACAAAGATTATTTTTAAAACCTCATTAATGCAAGCACAGTTTTTGTACTGTTCTGAAGAGTACAATCAATCACTCTTCCATGCTACTACAGGTAATGGACACACAAAAGCCCTATCTCTGTGTTAGCAGCTTAGAATGTTATACATAGAGGAGAATATTGGAGCTCTGATGTAAATCCAAACCTGTGTAGCTGTTAACAATGAGGAATTGTCTATGAAATTCAGGATTCTTACCAGATTTGCCTCTGCATGGAAACTTTCTTTTCTTTTGTTAAGATATCTGATACCACATTTCACTTCTCCATTTGCTTTCATGAAAGTCAGAAATTACGGCAGAAAATAAAGCACAATAAACTGCGAATGACTGGGATAGTGCCAGGAGATAATTAATGGACTTTTCTGTAATTACTGAGTAGACCCTGCTGATGGATTGTTGAATATTCTACTATTTTATCTGAAGAGACAGATATGGTCACAGACTCTTGAAAGTGAACATCACCACATATGAGTCTGATCAGCTGTATGCAAGTGTGTCTTCTGCTCCTCGTGGCTCTATCTCTGCCACTTAGCAGTCTGCCGTGCCTTGGATGACAAGTCACTTCTGTCGCCTATGTCTGACCTACCTGCACCCACACATGCTGTATTTCTGTTATCCATTTCTGAGCTCAGAAAAAAGAAATCACTACTTGTATCTGGCATCTCTAGTGAAAATCCTAGAGACCAGAATAGAGAAAATAGATGTGTGAGGTATATTTAGATCACTGAGGGCAAACTTTCACTGATAAATGGGCAGTCACTGGGTAGAGTTTTTATAACATACATTCCCCATTTCCTGTCTTTTGACTATTTCTGAAATGTAGGGGCAGACTTATTCTGTACCAATGATACTCTTCTTGTTTAAACAACAGAATATGTTTTAATTGTGGTAATAATTTATCATTTTTATTTGCTTCCTTGGTTTTTGTCAGTTCTGCAAAATCCCCATTATTCTAACTTTTCCTTCAATATTGATGTTAGTTTTCATATTTGGCTCTGTTTTCAGAACTTGCTCAAGACTTTTCATGTACAAATGAGGAAACCAAGACTCACAGCTGTTAAATTGCTTCTCCATGGATGAAGATTGCAGTGTTTCTTCTTTCAAATTTATTTATCTTACTCTCCTTACAAACACTTAAAATAAAGTAACTCTTTTCAATACCAATCTAAACAGTCCTGTAATATATCTTTTATGACTCATGATATTTACTGTGTTGAATAAGACTTATACTCTTTGGCTATCTTTATTTGCATTCCATAATTTCAAATGAGACAACCCTATATCCATGTGAAACAACTTTCCAGGAATAAGGAGGTGGTTTGGAACTATTTTCTCATCCTGAATTTTAAATATCGTGAAGATATTCCATAAAAGCTGATGAAGACTTTCATCTCAAGAGCAGCTGTGGTGTCCAGCAACTGTTATGCTCCATGGAAATGTTTGAGTCCATAAAGATTTTACACACAACAGAAGAGTATAAGGGGCGTCCTGAGTGCTGGTTGTTGCTAGTTAGTTAAAGAGAACATGGGCATCTGATTTCATTTAAACTTTGAGCTCATCAAACAAATCTAAAAGTTATCTGTGAAGATGTTCTTCTTATATATCAGACCACTGGCCAGTAGGACATATAGTGCTTGTTCAATATCATTGATGTGGACCTTTAAAGACCAGAAGACTATATATGAAGGGCAGTACAGAGTATGGCAGGTACAGTGGCTAGCAGTGCTGCAATTTAAATGGAAGGGTACTGAAATTCGCAGTCATTTTAGTTATAAGGTCCTTTGGTTAGATTTTCTTCATCAACTTACATATTCTTTTTTGATACATAATTCTTTTTCATTTTTTTAAAGAAATCAAACTATCTTTTTAAATTTTACATACCAATCCCAGTTCCTGCTCCCTCCACTCTTCCCATTCCCTCCACCTATCCCCTCACTCCTCAGAGAGGGTAAGGTACACTGCTTTGAGGAAGGAACAAGTCCTCCCTACTACATCTAGGCTGAGCAAGGTATCCACCCAAAGAGAATGAGTTTCAAAAAGCCAGAAGAAGCAGGAGGGATAAATCCTGATGCCACTGCCATGATGGTGTCCCCATCATGGTCTTGACCTCTTTGCTCATATTCTCAATCCTCCTATTCTTCCACTAAACTTTGGGAGCTCAGGCCAGTGCTCTGCTGCGAGTCTGTGCCTCTGTTTCCATAAATTGCTGGATGAAGGGTCTGTGGGGACATTTTTGATAGTCATCAATCTGACTACAGGGCAAAGCCAGTTTGACCACCCTCTTTACTAATGCCTAAGGGAGGAAAACAAACAAACAAACAAACAAACAAACAAACAAATGACATCTTGAAATTTATATGCAAGCGGATGGAACTAGAAAAGAAAAAAAAAACGTCTTGAGTGAGGTAACCCAGACCCAGAAAGATGACCATGGTATGTACTCACTCATAAGTGGATACTAGCTGTAAAGCAAAGGGTAATGAGCCTATAGTCCATGACCCTAGAGAAGCCAAGTAACAAAATGAACCCTAAGAGAAACATACGTAGATTCCCCTTGGGAAGGGGAAATAGACAAGATCTCCTGACAAAATTGAGAGCATGGGGGTGGGGGAGAAAGGAGGGTGGAAGAGTAGAAGAAGGGGAGAAGGGAGACTGAGAGGAGAACTTGAGGGAAAGGAATAGTCAAGATGGGGGAAATACAGAGATGGAGAGCAAAGAAAGAGAGATTTTGATTGAGTGTACCATTATGGGTTAGCAAGAAACCTGGCACTAAATTCCCGGGAATCTACTTACTTACTCTTGAAGTTTCAAAAATTAATATTTTGGACCCTTCTCTAGGGTCTAGTCTGATAAGAGTGCTTCTCATCAAAGGAATTTCTCTTTGTAACAGTTGGAGATCATTATGGAAAACTGCAATTGATCAAAATGCAGTTGTGTAGCCAAGTCCCAACTGAAACATCTACAACACAACTCTTGTGCCTACAACTTAGGAACCAGTTTAGGAAGGGGAGGGAAAATGGTGAGAGCCAGGAGATCAAGGAGTTCTCTGGGAGAGTGTATTTTCTAGAAATGTCAGACGCTACACCCATAAATTAACACCAGCAAGACTTCCCCAGATGTGAGCAGAACAAGGATGGCAACAATAGACAATGTATAGAGAATGGGGGTAAACTCTACACAAAGAACTACAGGCAACAACAGAATGATGAGCACAGGAGAAGTTGTCTTTCCTAGGGAAGAATATAACAATTGGTTATCAAATTCCAAAAGGTCAGCTCTGAAAACATACATGCAATTAACATTACTTAGACTGAACAGGCTATCCTTGTGTATTTAGGAGTAGTTATGTATGCATATATACATATATATATATACACACATACATATATGTGTATTTTACATATACATCTGTCTCTGTGTGTGTGTGTGTGTGTGTGTATAATACACAAAAAGGTCATGAATTTGAAAGAGAGCAAAGAAGAATACATAGGAAGATTTCTGGTGTTGAAGGTCCTTTTGTCTATGTGTTGCTTTTATTGGTTAGTGAATAAAGAACTGCTTTGAGCCTATGGCAAGGAAGAACAGACCTAGGAGGGGAAAAGCTAGGCTGTATGCTGGGAAAAAGAAAGACAGAGTCAGGGAGACACCATGTAGTCCTCCTGGAGGTAGATGATGGAACTTTTCCTGGTAAGCCACACCCTCATGGCGATATACAGATTAATAGAAATGGGTTAAGTTAATATGAAAGAGTTAGCCAATATGAAGCTAGAACTAATGATCCAAGTAGTGATTTAATTAATACAGTTTTCTGGTGATTATTTTCAGGTCTAAGCTAGCTGGGAGGCTGGGAACCAATAAGCGATCTCCCTCCATTAGATTTGGATGGAGAAAAAGAGAATAATAGAATTAAATTATAATCTCAAAGAAATTATAGTAAAATTTTTCTTTGAGATTTTGAGACAGGGTTTCTCACTAGAATGCAAGCTCCTAGTCAAAGAAATAAATGCTTGTTAGTGATTCAGTGATGCTATATTTTATTATGTACTTTAAAACACCATTATTATTATTATCAACCTTTTCTGTTTATTTTACTTCTTGGATGAGCAGCATATCTTGCACCTTCCATCATTTTCTTTTATATAGAATTAGGAATAATTTAAAAAACATAAAAATCTTACATTTTCTTGTCTAGTGTTTCTTCTCTCTCCTTTTCACAGCACTTTTCTGACTAAATGTATCTTGAATACAATTGTTATTTCAGACATAAAATTTTGGTGTCATTCACTAACCATGCTATAAAAATAGCATCACTGTTTAAATATTTTAGAGGTTTATTTTACTTTGATTTATGTGTGTGTGCATGTGTGTGTTTGAACTCTATAGAGGACAGAGGACAGGCTCAGATCCCCTGAAGCTTATGGTACTTGAGGTTATGAGGAGCCTGAAGAGGGAAGTAGGAACTGAACTTGGGTCCCCTGGAAGAGCAAATGAACTCTTACCTAACCAGTCACCCGTCTCAATGTTTTCATTGTCCCAACTCACCCCCCAACCTGTGTTTGTTCAAATTCATGATGAGGATGAGCCCTTCAGCAACCTAAGGCCACAGATAATGACCAGATTGTACCCAGGAAGGTCAGTCTTTTGGGGCCAAGTCTCTAAGGTATTTGAATAATGTCAAACCTCAATATCATCCTGATAGAATATTTTAAAAAATGAATGTGGTGTCAGATTTTAACTATAGCTTATATCCATAAGCTAAAATTAGTAAATATAGTTATATTTTTATTTTTCACTAAGGACAATCCATTATCTATTATAACTGTCATGATATTTATTTTTGTGGCATAAGGCTTTTTAAATTGCAGTATACTAGCTATCAGTGTTGTCTGCCTTGTTAACATACCTCTTTATCATTTGCAGAAAGCCATGACTTGAATTGCTTTGTGTTGGTGCTGGCTTGGAAACTGTATCAATTTATTGATTTCGTTTAATCCAGTATAATATATTGAATTGTGTATGTATTTTGCAAAATATGCTGTGTTGATGACTTGACTGCCTACATTCATTTTGAGGACTATGTAAGTGTAATCATCTTTTTTGAGTGGACTATTTCAATGTGTATTACCATACTACTGAAGTTACAAGCTTAACATTGTATTAGAAAATGTTTTGGTCATGTATAGGACTTCCAGGCCCAAAGATATATATCATTTTAACTACTTGACTTCATTTGGCTAAGATCTATGTTATAGGACTGGATCAGAATGTGAAGCAATGTTAATATAAGGCTACTTTTCAATAAATATTTCCTAGATGAAATAATAAATATTGCTGCCAGAGTTGATATATCATCTCAGGCATTGATGAATATTGTTAAATTATTAGATATATGTTAATTTTAAGATTCTGCTAATAAAGTATGTTGATAGTCAGACTATGTGTTGATATGTTCTACCCAGTTTCCCTTTAATGGGTGGCATATAAATTTCCTCAGCATTTATAAGTGTGACTCAGGACAAAGCCTGCTCTTCTCTCATGCAAGAAGGGGCAAAGAAAGGTGCATTGCAACAGCACCAGCACCAGACAGAGTCTGTTTGCAGGAATGATTTCTCAATGTTCGGGCACAAGGGTTGATTTCCCTGCCTCAAGGCAGAACACTTTATTGGCTTCTCTTTTGCTGAGTGTACCTCAAGAATCAAATCAAATCTAGGCTTCTTGGGAACACATTCTTGGGAGCACATTCTCGGGAGCATCTTGGGAGCACCTTTTCAGGAGCATCTTCTTGGGAGTACATTCTCTCTCTGCCCTTCTTCCTCATGCATCACTTATTCCATATCCTAGCATATTTGATTTTCCTTTCCTAGAAACAACCCAGTAATGCACCATAGGGATTCAAAGGTCTGTGTTAGGCTCTGCTTATAGAACATCTGATGAAAAACAGATGTTTCAAGGAGTGGCCTGAGGAGGCACTCTCTTAGGATGAATTTCGCACTGCCTGGGACAGTGGGATGGCTTCACCAAAGATGGATAGAGATTTTGAGTGTCTTATTCCTTAGAACACTGTTGACAAAGTTACTAAACTCTTTGATTCATAGTGATCCGAGAGAAAAAAGTAACTAGAAGGGACTTAACTCCAGGTGCAATGTGGCTGATGATTTAGAAACAGTAACATAAAATCTGTGATGTTTGGTGACCCAGAATCATGACAATAAGGTAGAAATGATGTAATAGGAAACAAAATCAAAATGACTTGTGAATGTCAGGAGTCCTCACTGGCAGTGTTTTAAGTGTGAGAACCTTAATATCTACTTAAATACCTGGATCAGTCAGAACTAGATCCACTGTTCATTAAATGACAAAGTAAAGGATTTTGTAAAGATAGAAACTTGGAAGGAGAAAGCCCTTAATGACCTTGAATGTCCAGCGTGCCCTTATTCTCCTGATCTGAACAATTGTCCACTTCCTCCTTTCTTGAAAACATAGTTTATGGTTTCAAAAGTCTCACTCCATCATAACAGGGATGTCACAAGTGTGGCCTTCAGTAGCAGTAAGATCATGGAGCAACAGCTAATTGTATTGTAAAGGACCAGAAAACATTCTGGAGCCAGAATCCCTCTCTAACCTTCAAAGGCCTATTCCTAATGCTCTAGTTCTGCCAAACAGTACCCATCTGATAAGGTACCACAGCTTTGCAAAATGTCATCCCAAACCAGGAAAAAATTAAGCCCGTAGTAACCTTTCAAATCAAGCCATAACACCTTATAATTCGCCAGGCTCTGTGGGACTAGAAGTATCTATGGTTTAAAAGAAAACTAAAAGATATTGCAAGTCGCCTGTGGCAATTTCCTGAAAGAGTTTTGCAGAGGCAGTTATTAGTGTCCTCAAAGATGGGAATTCCACCTACAGGGAAGAAAGCAAACAGTATTAGATGCAGAGTTTATGACAGGCAAGATTTATCATGGACAGAATGTATAATTGAAGTCCACGTGACCAATATGAGCTAGATATACCCAGAAACATTAAATTCTGAGTTGCAGAGACAGATGGTTGGTGATATTCAGTTGGTGAATTTTAGCAAAATTACATACAGAATAAGATATGAGAATATGGTATTATAACCTTTGCCCATTTCAGTTAAGAAAAATGGCATTCACATATTCAATCAATATTTTGAATTCCAGTGAGATATATGAGGTAATTAACCTTGGGTTTAGGGCATCACTATTCTTTCTTCTTATTCATAGTTTTTAATAGTATCTATTAACTTCTTGGCATAACTCTTAATACATGCCTGTTCTGTGATCTACAGAACATAGCCACAATTACTCAACATTTTATGCTTTACGTTAGGTGTGATATTGGAAAATTTTGCACGTAAAGTCTTTGCTTTGTTCCAGAAACACCTCAAGGCTCTGAAAGAACAAAGAAGTCTGGGTGAATGGACCATGAAACCTGAGAACTATTTCACAGGAAATGAGCCTCCCTAAGCTATTCTGATAATTGATTTTGATTTTGTGATCATCACAATTGTGTTTCTGGTTGTTTTTAGTATCTAGTCCACTGAATCCCATTTAGTTAACTCATTCTCTCTGTATAAAAAAGAGAAGATCAAATGAAAGTGGTAAATAAACCATTGAAATCAAAATTGGAAAAATTCTTTCATTCAAGTTTTATCTATTTAAGTTGTTAATTTAATCACATGGTTAATTTAAAGGTTAAAAAAAGAAAAAGAAATGCAAATTGAGTACTTATCTTCAATAAAGTGGTGTTTGAATTGATTTTTTAGTGAAATAGCATTTAATTCAATTCACTCTAGCACTGAGGAGGAAAAATAACAATACTTAGTATACAAGTTGATTAGTAAGAACACTTTTTTAGAAGGTTTTATTTCCATTATGTCATAATTAATTATGCATTATTAAATAACACAATTTTTAATATTTTAATTAATTTATTGAATTTATAGTAATAATTTGTCATTATACATTTATCAATAAAATTAAAATATTTTCTAGAGACTCTATTCCTGCTGCCTAGCTTTCACAATGTTATGTAGGCTGCAAAAAGTCATCAGCTTTCTTACCTAACAGCAGACTCTGTATGCTACAGTACTAACCTGAGGCAAGGCAAGCTCACTAGTACATGGTACGAGTGTTAGGAATATAACCAATCACTTTTTCTATTGAATCTGAGGTCGGCTCCACAGGTAAGACTCATGTCTGGTACTCTAGAAAATCCTGAGCCTCAAGGGGGAAAATCCAGTGATGTTGTTTTATTCAATGGACATGTTGTCAAACTGTATGCCCAAGAAAAATGTGGCATGCATGTTTAAAACAGACATACTTCTTAGCAAATATTTTTAATCTAATATTTGCTTGGAGATCCTAAGATACAGAATGACTATTGTATATAATTACAATTTATACGTTCATAACTAGTGCATGTATTCAAATTACATAATCACAAATCATAAAACAAGGATTTATTAAAAATAATAAAAAGAACTAAGACTTATAGTTTGCAGGCAACATGTTAGACATATAACTTGTGTCACCAAATCTGTGCAATATAATCACATGCCTTGTGTGTGTGTGTGTGTATGTGTGTGCACATGTATGTGTTGGTATTAACCTTAGACTAAATTCCTGACTAGAATAAGAAAGGTCTAGGATTGTAAAAATGGATCTCTTCATGTTCAAGGTGGAGAGGAGTTTTTTGTTCCAAAGGGTATTGACGTGTAGTATCCTGACCAGTGGGGAAAAGACCTGTCCTGGTGTGGGTAACACTTTAAAAGGGGGTGCCAGTCTGAAGGGGAAGAAGTTGCAGAAAGGCCCAGTGCACATGTTCAACCGCCTTCCTCTTTCAATACCAGCAGTTTCCCAGGGTGCTTTTAGGCCTTTAACAGCACAATGGGACTGCTGAGGAGTTCAGCTTCTTGAAAAGGTCAGCTACGTAGTTCTCCAGCAGCTTAGAGTGCAGACAGCTGTTGCTCGATTGTCCAGCCCCTATCATGTAATAAATCTCCCATTTTAATACATATTATATTATAAACACACATTTTATTGTTTCTGTCTCTCTAGAAAATCCGGACATTACAGGCATAATGAGATTTTCAGATTGAGCAGTTTGAGTCATGACAGAAACTGATCTGGCCCAAGGGTTGTTTAGAAAGTAGAGACTTGTGGTGTCGGGTCATTTTCAGAGAGGGTGAAATGTTTTAGATTTAAGTCCAGGAAAAAGTCACAACTGGGAAGGTCAACCAGTTTTGTGGGTGGGTCATTACCTCCAGGAATTCAGTGTGTGTGAGGTCAAGATTCTGGGAGGTCTGTCTGTGCAGGATCTCCAGCCAAAAAGGAGGTTTGCATGGGCAGGAGCTTGGCAGGACCTGGGTGGCATATGAAAAGGAAGACACAAATTATACATCCAAGCACTGGCTTCCTATCACATGCATTGTGCCTCAGGGAATGAAGCCAGACAACAGATGGAATGGGCTACAGAGCATAGTGACAACCATTTCAAATCCAAAGAGAGTATTTGACCTGAGGCATCAAGAAGTTAACTGGCGATGGTAAACATGTATCTCAGATCTGAAATGCAGCGGGATTTGAGGGAAGCCATATCTGTTTCTATAAACAGGGAGAAATCTCTGAAGTCTGATGAGTCTTCAGACCTGCAGAAAGGTTTCTCACCTCAGAACAGGCCTTATAGATGCTCTGGCATAGGCCGAAACAAATATCAGAAGACACAGAACCAGGCAAGGGCTGATATCTTCAGGTTCTCCTGCAGATTCCAGACTGTGAGCTTCATAACCTGATTCAGCCAAACTGGGAAAAAGAAAATGGCCATATTGACACATCATAGATATATTTCATGCATACTGACATACTGATTAGATTAAGAAGCAGTAGCTACAGCTCATGCAATGAGATTTTTTTCCCTGTCATCTATGCATCAGATTTGGAAATCATGAAACCCCCTACAATAATTTTGATTTGTCCATTTGACTCAGATCTCCTATATTCTAGGTTTTAATTTCTTCCTACTACATACATGTATTTAATTCTAGTTCCTGACGTCAGAGATTGTACAGTAGTTAGGTAACTCTCCATTGGCTTCTCAGCACTAGGCAGTGGGATTTATGTTCTAGAACTGCAGGCTTGCTCTCTCCAGTTAACCTGCATCAGTGACTGAGCAGGAACAGATCAAAGCCCTTCCCGACGCAGAGTGATCACACTGCTCTTTTCATGCCACTTTCTCTACTTTTAAAAGTTGCTTTGATTATTTTTAATTATATGTAGTTATGTGTACGTCAGCATATGTGTATGTGCAGATGTCCCAGGAAGTCAGAGGGCCCTAATCCTGACATTTGGAGTTACACAAGGCTGTGAGAAGCCTGATGTGGAGGTTAGGAACAGAACCTATGTCTTCCTGAAGAGGTGAAAGTGCTCTTAACCACTGAACCATTTTTGAGCCTCAACTTCTTCTATTTTTAAAAATTTGCCACATGAGATTGGTACCTAACACCATGTAAGCAGCAGCTTGCTTAGGGTGTGCTATTAGCAGAAGTGGCCCACATTTTCTTATTGGATTGTAGTCACAAATGAAGGTTACTAGTATATTAACTTCATGAGGACAGCCATAACAGATATATCTTGTTTTTCATGTGCGCTTTTAATTCTCTTCAAAAGGGATTATTTTTTGTCATTTACACATGTGTTTCCCTGCATCTTTGTATGTCCAACATGGGCAGGAGATGTCTGTGAAGGTCAGAAAAGGCACCAGGTCGTCTGGAACTGTAGTTACTCCTAGTTGTGAGCAGCTGTGTGGATCTACAGGATAATCCTGGTCCTCTGGAAGAGCAGCAAGGACTTTTAACCACGGAGCTATTTTTTGCACCTTAACTTTTAATTCTTGTTTGTCTAGAATTGTGGTTCTTAACCTTACTAACCTCCTTTTAATACAGTTCCTCAATGTTGTGGTGATCCTACAATTATTTCATTGCTACTTTATTTCCGTAATCTTGTTACTGTTAGGAATTGTAATGTAATCTTTGGGTATGCAGGACCGTTGTGAAAAGGATCATCTGATCCCCAAAGGGGACTCGACCCACAGAATGAGATCCACTGGGATGATTATCACTTACCTGTCTATCTGTCTGCTGTCTGTCTATTTGTCTCCCTGTCTATCAGCCATCTATCCGATATTTGTCTATCCCTATTGTGTATTTTCTCATCTATTTCATTGTTTATAGTGCCCTGGGAAGGGGAATTGGATGAGGCCTCCTGGGTAAACCTGTGGTGAGGGGGCTCATAAAGGAGAAGCAGATCGGGATTAAGAACATGAGAGAACAGGATGGTTGAGGTGGGAGAAGGACAGAGAGGGAGAGCGATGAAAGAGAGATCTTTTTTCTTTTCTTTTTTTTCTTTTCTTTCTTCTTATGATTAAAAATTTCTATCTCCTCCCCTCCTCCCAATTCCCTCCCCTCCCCCTCTCACCTCCCCCTCCATTTCCAGTCCAAAGAGCAGTCAGGGTTCCCTGCCCTGTGGGAAGCCCAGGGAGCCTAGTGTGTGTGGATGCTCACCTTCCTAGACCTCGATGGAGGGGGGAGGACCTTGAAAGAGAGATCTTGATAGAGAGAGCCACCTTGGAGTTAAGGAGAAACCTGGTGCTAAGGAAATTCCCAAGAATCCACAAGGGTGACCCCAGCTAAGACACCTAGCAATAGTGGAGAGGGTGCCTGAATTGGCTTTCCCCTGTAATCAGATTGGTGAAAATCCAAACTATCATCATAGAATCTTCATCCAGTAACTGACGGAACCAGATGCAGAGATCCACAAGCAAGCACCAGGCCGAACTCTGGGAATCGAATTGAAGGGAGGGAGGAGGGAATACATGAGCAAAAGAGGTCAAGATCATGATGGAGGAGCCTGCAGAGACAGCTAAACCAAGCTCGTGGAAACTAGTGAACTATAGACCGACAGCTGTGGAGCCTCTATGGGACAGAACTACGCCCTCCATGTGTAGAACGCAGTGGTGAAACGTGAACTCTCTGAGGGACACCTGGCAGTAGGACCAGGATCTTTCCCTGGTACATGAGCTAGCTTGTTAGAGCCGTTCCCTATGGTGGGTTGTCATGCTCAGTCATAAAGAGGAGGTGGGGTGGGGCTTGGTCTTGCTCCAACTTAATGTGCCAGATTTTGTTGGCTCCTCATGGGAGCCCTTACCCATTGGGAGAAAGGGATGGGGAGTGGCCTGAGAAGGAGGTAAAGGGGGCGGGAAAAGGTTTGGGAGGGAGAACTGTGGTTGGAATGTAGAATAAATAAAAAATAAAAAATAAAGGTGAATCAAAGAAAAAAAAACAAATATAGAGGCTAAAAATTCATTGCATATACACATTTTTTTTTTTAAGACAGGGTTTCTCTGTAGTTTGGAGCCTGTCCTGGAACTAGCTCTTGTAGACGAGGATGGCCTTGAACTCACAAAGATCTGCCTGCCTCTGCCTCTCTAGTAGTACTGGGATTAAAGGTGAACATCATCACCGCTCAGCCACAGATATTTAATTTTTAAGGGATTTATTTTACTTTATATGTATCAGTGTCTTGCCTATGTGCATGTAAGCATATCATATGTGTGCCTGCCCGTTGCTCATGGAGGCAGGAAAAAGGTGTCTGATTCCCTGGAACTGGTGTTACAGGTTGTTGCGAATTACCATAAGTGAACTGGGCAAAACTCAGATTCTCTGCAAGAGCAACAAACACTTAGCCGTCTTTTCAGTGCCCATTGCAGTTGTTTTAAAATAAGAAATGAGTTGGGATGCTAGTAATGCTTTGTGAACTCATTCATCAAACTGAAAAAAAACAAAAAGACTACTGAATATATTTGGTACATATCATCCCTCTCAACCTTCATAGAAGGAATGATACATTTCTAATCCTACTCTCCTCAGGTTTGTCTGTTGGAGCATACATTCCATTTAATCCAATTCTTCATAAATCATGAAATTGCTTTTTGTCAATAAAGAATGACATGTTAAGGATCTCAGGGAAATTTTGAGGCAGTATATTTAATTTTATAGAAAAATTTTAATTAATTAAAAAATAAATAAAGGGTTGATAATTTAGAAAATGATTTAAAAATGATGCTTATTATTTTTCAGAGAGTATAATCATAACAATAAAATAAATAAATCAAAACTCAACTAAGAAAATAATTCAATGAATTTGAGAAAGTGGAAAATCAAGTAGGTTAATTGCCAGGTCTTAGCTTTACCATTATTAAAAGGATCCATCTTAGTGTCTCAGAAAAATCAGTTAAATTTGACTAAGGAATACTGGTTCTGTAAGCTTTTAATAACTTCACAGCAGTAGTTCATTATATAAGCAACTAATGTATTTGTAGACTTTGAATGTGTTTTGCAGCCAACCAATCATTCGTCTAGATGATTTCAGTGGGCATATTAGTGAGCTTTTAAAAGTTTTATTTTACTTACAACATTCTTTTCTCTCTTTCAAATTCACAGCTTATTTTTTCATGTATTATTATTCTATGCATATATGTATTTATTCATACATTTGTTTTTCCAAATATAACCTGCTCTGTCCTTACACTGTTACTTGTATGAACATTTTTCAGGGTTAACCACCAGGGAAAGTACTTGATGTGTAATAATAAGGACTTAAGTTCAGATTTTGAGCACCCATGAAAAAGTCTTGTGTGTCAGTGTGTGCCTATATAACCTCTGAAGACTTCACATATATGCAAGGGTACCTCATGCCAAATGTTGAAAAACAGTTACATTTATGATGTTGACTTTCAGAAGCTGATGATGATCTGCTGGTCCTGGTATTTTTTTTTTTTTTAGTTACTTCCCTTTCTCTCCCTGTGTAAAAGTGGAATGACTGTGAAATTGAAGTCACTGCATTAGTCAGAGGAGCATGTGGGGACTGTGGGCAGCCTCAAGTGCAGACCTGGATTTACTCAGAGGGAAAACATTCTTTCCACGCTGCAGGCTCAGGCAGTGAAGGCTGCTGTGGTGCTGCTGTGGTGGAGGCTGCAAGGCTATGACAACAACTTAAATGCTGGAATCAACAGGATTGACTAGCAATGGGGAATTGACCCGGGTGAGAGCCAGAGCGGGAGAGAGAGCTCCTGGGGCTTCCAGGGAACATATAAAAGGAAAGGGTTGGGCAGAGTTAAGGCCATACATGAGTTCTTGCGAGCAGTGTGTGTAATTCCTTTAGCCACCCATAAGGCTGCACTTCCGGGCTCGGAGGCCATCATACATCTCCCAGGTGCACTGCGTAAGTCGCTGGCTATCTGCATCACCAGCAG
>LOEQ01012411.1:13535-26432 GCA_001685075.1 Bramus lutescens
AACAAAGCCAACCCTGGCTGGTGCCTGCCTCTGAAGCCCTCTGCCACCAAAGCCATGGGACCGGCCTGAAGGCATTTTCTCAGTCTGACAGCTCTAGGCACTGAACTCTTCCAGGAAGATTCTATGACTTGAAAGTATACAATGGATAAAACAGGACATTTGCAGAACCACAAAAGGCTAATCAGCATGTTAAATATATTCAGCCTCACCTGCCATTGGGGAAATGAAAATAAAAACAGGAATATTTTCTTTAAAAAAAATTTTTAGGGGGGTTAAAGAAATGGCTCAGCTGTTAAAAAGTGCATACTGCACTTACAGCCCCGAGTTTGGTTCCCACCACCCACGCTAGGCATCTCACAACCAACCACTTGTAGCTCCAGCTTCAGGGGACCCCACACCCCCTTCTTGACTCCATGGGCACCTGCATACACATGTGCATGTACTCGCAGATACATATATACACACAATTTATATCTTTACCCGGACAGTGGTGGTACATGCCTTTAATCCCAGCACTTGGGAGACAGAGAGAGGCAGATCTCTGTGAGTTCAAGGCCATCCTGGAATACCAGGAAAAGCTCCAAAGCTACAGAGAAACCCTGTTTCCAAAACCAAAAATGAAACACACATATATAGGTAAAAATAAATAATTACAAACAACAACAACAAAACATTTTAATGCCAGTTGTTTGTGATGCTGAGGCAGGAAGATCAAAAGTTCAAGGCTTGGGAAACTTAGTAAAAGAGATGTCTCAAAATAAGAAATAGAAAGGAGGTTGAGGATATAGTTCATTGATAAGAGTGATTGCCCAGCAAGTGTGAGGTCTTGGGTTCAACTCCCAGGACTATAAAAACAAAAACATGAAATATTTTAAGATCCAGATCATCCTTGTTGGGTTTTTGGTCAACTTGACACAGCTAGTCATTTGGGAACAGGGAAGTTCACTTGTGAAAATGTTCCACAAAATTGGCTTATGGGAGCTGGGCATGCTGGAACACTCCTTTAATCCCAACACTCAGGAGGTAGAGGCAAGTGGTTCTCTGTGAGTTTAAGGCCTGCCTGGTTTACATAGTCCCAGGACAACCAGACCTTGTCTCAAAAAAATTAAAAAAAATTGACTTATGAGCAAGTCTGTAGGGCTTTTTCTTGATTAATGATTGATGGGCATAACCCACAGTGGGGGCTGCTATCCCTGGGCAGGTGGTCCTGAGAGGTGAAGGGAACTAAACGGAATGTGAGCTTGTGGAACAAGCCAGTAAGCAGCACTCCCCCATGGCCTCTGTTTCAGTTCCTGCCTTGGCTTCCCTCAGTGATAAACTGCAGTGGGGATATGTAAACCAAATAACCCTTCTTCTCCCTCTAGTGGCTCCCATAGGCTTATAGGGAGTGGCACTCTTAGGAGGTGTGACCTTGCTGGAGTAGGTGTGGCTTTGTTAGAGGAAGTAGGTTACTGAGGGTGGGCTTTGAGGGCTCAGAAGCTCAAGCTAGACCTAGCGGCTCAGTCACTTTCTGCTGCCTGAGGATCCAGATGTAGAACTCTCAGCTAGCTCTGCCTGCATGTCACCATTCTTCCCACTATGATGATAATGGACTAAACCTTTGAAACTTTAATTCAGCCCCAATTAAATGCTTTCTTTTATAAGAGTTGTGGTGGTTGTGGTGACTCTTCACAATGATAGAAGGATGACTAAGATGATCAGCGTTTTCACTGTGGCAATAAAAAGTAAACTAAGACATGCATGGTGTAATCCTACCACTCGGGAGGTTGAGGCAGGACATTGAGAGCTCAGGACAGTCTGAGTTACATACTTGGTGTGGGAGAATTGTCTGTATTCTGTCAATCATGTTTTAAATAAACGCTGATTGGCCAGGCAGGAAGTATAGGTGGGTCAACCACACAGGAAGTAGAGGCAGGGCGATGAGAACAGGAGAAGGCTGGGAAGAAGGAAGCCCATTCCTCGCATTGCAGTCCTGCCCAGATCACTGAAGAAGCAGGATGTGATCTGCCTCACTGAAAAAGGTACCAAGCCATGTAGCTAACATAGATAAGAATAATGGGTTAATATAAGCTACAAGAGCTNAGTATAGGTGGGTCAACCACACAGGAAGTAGAGGCAGGGCGATGAGAACAGGAGAAGGCTGGGAAGAAGGAAGCCCATTCCTCGCATTGCAGTCCTGCCCAGATCACTGAAGAAGCAGGATGTGATCTGCCTCACTGAAAAAGGTACCAAGCCATGTAGCTAACATAGATAAGAATAATGGGTTAATATAAGCTACAAGAGCTAATAAGAAGCCTAAGCTAATGGGCCAATCAGTTTATAACCTAATATAGACCTCTCTGTGTGATTTCTTTGGGGCTTACTGGCTGTGGGAACAGGGCAGGACAGAAACCCCAACAAGCAAGGCCCTCATGTTACACATACTGACAGTGACCCCCCCCCAAAAAACAGCATCCAATGCCAGGCATTGAATTACACCTGTAATTCCAGCCCTCAGAAGATGTAGGAAGGAGGAACAGAAGTTCAAGGTCATTGTATTAATTACTTTTCTGTCACTGGAATAAAGCACCCTGAGCAAAAGGAACTGGGGGAAGAAAGAGTTTTGGGGGCTCCAGTTCCAGAGCAGGTAAGAGGCCGTCCAGGCAGCAAGGCACAGCAGTGGCAGCTGAGAGACTGCATCTCCAACCACACACAGAAAGCCAAGCGGGGGAACTGGGGGTACAGTGAGGCTGTGAACTCTCAAAGTCCATGCAGCAAGGATGCACCTCCATAACTTCCCCAAATTAGCACATCAATTGGGGGCCAAGTGTTCAAAGGCCCAACCCGATGGGGGACATTTCTCATTGAAACCACTACCATCATGGTCAACCAGTTTGAGGCCAGAGAAGTGTGGTTCAGAGGTTTTTGTTGTACAGCAAAAGCTAACTGATACATTCTGAGATTCCAAATTACCATCATCATCACCATCCTCACCATCTTCAAATGCCTAGACCTGTTTCTGCTTTTCCTCTTTGCCCTTTGTAAATGACAGGAACATCTACCTAGCTATTCAGCGCAAAGGAATCTAAACCAAATCTTAGGATCATCCCAAACATCTGCTTCCTCACAAGCCACTGCCCCACCCACTAGTAAGCTCCTCTCTTTACCAGACAAGTCCAATGTTTTGACATCACAACAGGACACTGTCATCTGCAAAATTCAAGCCTGAGAACCACCGGGTAGTGAACTATGTAATCAGGATACAAAACAAAAAACAAAACATAAAAAAAACCAAAAAGCAAAAGTTTCTCACAATGTTCTGAGTAAGTTTATGATTCTGTATTGGACTCAGTTCACAGCTACACTGGAGTGTGCAGGGCCCTGGAGCTAGAAAACAGCCCAGTCCAAACCATTTCCATTGCCCACTCCTTCTCAGCTCCTCCCCTCCAACTCGACCTTCACAGCTGTCTTCGAAACTACAGGTTAGATTCTGTGTCACTTCCCCTCATGAATCTTACTAGAGGCTTGCACTATAATGGGAAATAAACAAAGTCTCTTTGGTTTGGTTTGCCTTCAACCGCTAGGCAGAAATTTTGCAAAGAAGATACAAGAATTTTGTCCTAGGTACTGGCCCCGCCCCCTTCAGCTTCTCCAGGAAGCATGTGGAAGGGCCCTTGCACCTGCCACTTCTTCCACTGGGAAGCTCATTGTATCATTAGCATACACCTACATCTGAAGTTAACCTCTTCTGTGTTTTTGCACATGGGTGCACTCATGTATGTGTGTGTGTGTTCGTGTTCCTATGTTGCATGCCCCGACATTCCCCACTCCTCAATGGGACAGACATTCTTTTGCCGACATTTTTGAACATTTCTTTAGCATCCTAGACTCGAAGCAATATACACATTTGCTGACTTATCTATTGACTAAGAAGCCATGGTTGCTGGAGCTGGATAGAAACAGTCGGGACTCATTTTTCCATAGATGAGGAAACACAGGCAGAGCCATGGGTCCAGTTGCAAGGCTGCAGATTTACCCTACCACATCAGCCACACAACATGCTGAGGCTCTTCTCCTTCCACCACAGCAGCCGTTACTGAAAATGTCCCTCTAAATGTCCCTGCCACGCTCTGAAGAAGAATTTCCACAGGTACTCTGAGGCCCATATGGATATTCACAATGCAAGCCTTCAAGAGCAAGTTGTCACAAAACCAGTCCTGCAACTTCAGTAAAATACCTAAGACTCGATTGTCCATCCTTGCTGGAAGGGTCTGCTCAAGGAAAGACAGGATCCAGGTAACTGACAGCCATAAGCACCACCAGAGGCTCCCTCAAGGATTTAGCCCCGTGTACTGTCTTGACAGGGCTCCCCTGTTAAGTCTTTATTTACTCTTTGGATCAGGAAGGGTGATGTTTGAGATACTTTCCACAGTCTATGCCTAATTTGTTTACATGTTTATATGCTTCATAGTTACATGTTTTCCAAAAACAAAACAAAGAAGAGGCCTGGATTGATGGCTCAGCCCTCAAGAGGGCTTCCTGTTCTTACCAAGGATTTAAGTTTGGTTCCTAGCACCCACATCTGTTGGCTCACCACTGCCTCTAACTTGAGCTCCAAGGAAACCAACATTCTCTTCTGGGTCCAGTGGTACCCACACACTCACGGCGTTCATATAAAATGACAATAATAAATCTTTAAAGAGAGAGGGAGATACAAAAATTAGCACCTGGCCAGTCAGTCTTCCTCCGCGACATTTCCCTCCTGTTCTTCAACCCAGCTCACGGAACTTGCCTAAAGGTGTCATTCCCAGATTCACCACCAGAGATCCCACTTTGCACCTCGAGAGCTTTTGACTTGCAGCCATGCATTTAATTACTGAATGTCACAAACACAGATGGCCTGGTTCTCAGGCTCTGGGATGAGCTAGACTAGGCCGAGGGACAGGAAAACAACAAAGTCTAGAGAACCGCTGGGACCACTTAGTGAGGAAAATGGACTGATAGCCACCTGTGGCCTAGGCTATCAGTCCTGGAGGCTGGTCAGACCCCACTGACTGTGGTGACGGGGTTGATGGGCCTAGAAGAGGATTTCGTGGGAGAAGAAGCTCTAGGAGCAGGGCTGGGTGCCAAAGGGGGATTTCCACAGTCAGTTGAGGGGAAAGGCTAGAGCAGATCCGTGTCTGGCAGACTGCTGCTCCTGAGTTCCACCCTGGACTGCCGACTTTCCGGGATGCAGAGCAACGTTCTTACACGGTCACTTACATGTTTTCATTTTGTTTTATTCAAACGGTGTTTCACACGTAGTCTTGGCTGTACTAACTATATAAACGAGACTGGCCTCAAACTCAAGAGATCCGCTTGCCTCTGCCTCCTGAGTGCAGGGATTAAAGGAGCATGTTAGGTTGTTAGGTTACAATTGCAACCCTAACTCACCTGCATTTCTTTTGTTTTGTTTTGGTCTTCCAGGCAGGAACTCACTGTGTCCTTCTGGCTGTTCTGGAACTCACGATGTAGACCAGACTAGCCACGAACTCACAAATATCCTTCTGCCTCTGCCTCCCAAGTGCTTCACTTGCACATTTAACACCGACGCCGTTAGTCCCTACCTCTTTCTCACACTATTCATCCACAATAGTGGAGAGCACGCTTTATTGTTTTGAGGGTGCTAAGAAACTCAGGCTCTTAGGCAAGAGCCCTACCACTGAACTACGGCGCCAACGCCCGAAAGCCTGCTTTCTAATACGGTAGTGGGCACGCTCACCCTTCCTCCCGCGCCTCTCCAGGACACACACTCCCACGCGGGGCTCCGGAGCGCTTGCTCCTACGAGACTCGCCCCCTCCCATCGCGGGGTCTGGGCTCGGTCTGGCGCTGAANCCCCGCGCGGGAGCCACGATGCCCCGCGGGGACTCGGAGCAGGTGCGCTACTGCGCGCGCTTCTCCTACCTTTGGCTCAAGTTCTCGCTCATCGTCTATTCCACCGTGTTCTGGGTGAGTGATCGGGATGGAGTCGAAGGACCGGGGGCTGGGGGGGAGGAGGGTATGGGATGCCCCACACTCTTTTGAGGGTCCCCACACCCGGTCCGGGGTCGGGTCCAGCTTTAGCCCCTCCAGGGAGCGCCGGGAGTGCGCAACGGCTCCTCTTCCCACTTCCCTGGGAACCGGGATGTTGTGGCGGCCCCAGCTCTGCTCGGTTTAAGCCGTCCAGTCCTCAGCTTTAGAGCGGTAGCCCACAGGACGCCACTTTGTCCACCTGTGCTGCTGCTCACCTATGAGCACCTACCTGATGGGATCTGGTTTGTCAGCCGTGCCCCCTGTTCATCCTTTGGCTGCTCGTAGGCGCTGGGTACGATGTTGGCCGCGCCCACCACGCCAGCAGGATGTGACTGCCCATAAGCATTGCAAGGGGTCAACTTTTGCGCTTGTGGCCCTTGCTATTACTTGCCTGAGCCTTCTCTCCGGCCAACATGGTTCCCTTGGGCGTCTTGCTTTACTCTTTTTGATGGGAGGAGGATGTACTTGCCTTTTTGTTGGAGTGGGGCATTCCACCGTGTGCCTCCTAGGTCACCGTTGTTACGAGTTCTGGCATTGCTCGCAGAAGATCAGGAAAGCAGTGGTTGCATACAACCAGACTTTGAAGACTGTCCACCACTTTCTAACTGAGTAATCTGGAGAAGTTCCTTCATTTCTCTGATTATAGTTTTCTCATCTGTAATTGGAGAGAGTAATTAGTANACCTTTGGATGGCTGTGGAAATAAAATGGAAGTAGTCCAAGATGAAATCATAGACAGCTCAAAAATGGGAGATAATAACATTTATTGTTGTTGTTGTTGTTGTTGTTGTTGTTTTGAGACAGGGTCTCTCTATGTACCTACCTCTGTCACCCAAGTGCTAGGATTAAAGTCATCTGCAACCACAGTAACCGTTATTATTGTTGTTGTCTCACTGTAGCTCAGTCTGGCTGGTGGTAGTTAGTGGTGGTGGTTGTGGTGGTGGTGTGTGTGTGCGCGCGTGTGCGTGCGTGCATGCACTCTATTTTTTTTTTAGACAGGGTCTTATGCATTTCTGGCTGGCCTAGAACTCACTATATAGTCCAGGATAATCTTGAACTCATAGTAATTCATAGTAATCCTCTTGCCTTAGCCTCCCTCATATTGGAATTACAATTGTAAGACACCACCATGACTGGCACCATCAATATTATTATGAGCAAGGAATCTAGACACAAATGGTATAAGCAACCCCATGGGATTTTCTTTTGGATAGGGTCTCATGTTGTCTAGACTGGTCCCAAACTCTCTGTGTAGCTGGCAATCACCTTAAATTCCTGATCCTCCTGTTTCTTCCACACTGGGTACCGGGTGTATGCCACTATCCCTGGCTTATTTGGGCACTTTAGAATAACCAAACCTTGGTCTAGACATGAGGATATCTGTCCACAGGTTGGCTCAACTCTTGGCCCCCGCCACCAGTGTATACTTAGATAGTCTTGTTTGGAGATCTCAGCGGGTCCTCCCTCCTTTCTTCTTTCCCTCCCTGTTCTTTCTCTCTCTCCGTCTTTCTTTTCCTCCTCTTCCTCAGCTCCCCATTGCTGGGCCAGCCATCTAAGCTGACTTTGAATGGTACTCCTTTGTGAAGCCACCCTGACGCAGCCAGCAGATCTCGATTCTGGTCCTGCTATGTCTCTGACTCACTGGCATATCATAGGCAAATGATATCTCTGTTTTGGTTCTCAGAACTGTTCATTCTAGTCTGTGGCTAGCTTCCAGCTGAGTTCTCTAACTCCAGGTACCCTGAAAGCATCGCTAGGGCCCCAAGGGTAGAGGGTAGAGTGGCGACTTGGGATCTAAGTTGCAGGGAGATTGAAGGTGGGGGTAGATGATTTGAATTATAATTCAGTGATTCTCACCCCAAGTTGCATGAGAATTAAGTCTGTGGTTTCCAACACTACAGATCCCTGTGCCTGGGCACAAGTGTTTATTACACTTGTACCTCAGCTCCTCCCACCACTCAGTATGCAGTCAGGGCTGAAAACAGCCAGCACTGGAGAACACGGTGTTCCCTCTCAGTCTTGCCTGCCTATAAATCAGATAAAAGGAAAGACTAAGGTAAAGGGTGGGAAGGCAGGGGTCCCAGTCCCTCTTCCTCCTCCTCTTCAGTGTATGAGCCCTGGCCCAGTCTCGTCATACCTTCCTTTCTTCATCTGTAATATGGAAATGTGTTACACCTGCCTTGCACCTTATATCATCCCTTTTAGGGCCAGCCATGAGAGAGTGAACGAGGAAAGGGCTATGTGAAGAGAAAACTGTGGTGGACTTCACAACGCTCAGGAAGGCTTAAGGCCAGAAGATCCCAAGTTCAAAGCCTACAGAAGCTACAGAGCGAGTTTAAGGGCAGCCTGGGCAACTTAGTGAGACTGTCTGAAAATAAAACATGAGAAAAGGACTGGGGCTGTGGCTCAGTGGTAGAGAACCTGCCTAGCACGTGGAAGGCTCTGGGTTCAATCCCCAGCACTACAGAACACCCCCCCCCAACCTCGCCAAAACCGAAGGTAGACACAGTTACATAAAAGCAAATGAACCTGCAAGGTCAGAGTCATTGCCCCCATAGACACCCACATGGGTTCTTGCTTTGCTTTTCTTGAGGCTGAACAGGACCCAGAACTTGGAACTTTCCTCTTTTGCCAACTGAGCTTGCTGTACTCCCATCCCTGGCAATATTTCTACTTAAAAATATCTCCCTACCCAGGCCAAGAGCTCAGCTGCGAGGCAAGGCTGCTGGCTGGGGTGGCTCCAGGTGCCAGAATGTGACTGCAGGGTGGTAGCGACTGCAGGTTAAGTAATTTGTCTGGATTAAGTTTACTGCTAATTGGAAAGCATTTATGGAAAAACCCATTATCTCGATGATGCCATCTCCTGCCTCACCCCTGGCAAGAGGATGAGTTGGGGGGCAAGGGTTACTCACTTTATAAACCAGAAGTGTAAGTGCTCACATCTCTGTCTATAAAGAGGGAGGCAGTGATGATGCATGCCTTTAATCCCAGCACTCAGGAGGCAGAAGCAGATGGATCGCTGTGATTTTGAGGCCAGCCTTCTCTACAGAGCAACTTCCAAAACAGCCAGAGCTGTTACACAGAGAAACCCTGTCTCAAAACAAACTAACAACAACAACAGCAACAATAAAAAACCCAACAAAACAAACAAGCAAAAAACCAAACAAAAACAAGGTGCCCAACCCCTAAGTTCTTTTCAAAATAGGATTTATTTATTTTTATTTTGTGAATAATTGTCTTGTCTACATGGAGGTTTGTGCACTACATGTGTGCCTGGTGCCCACAGAGGCCAGAAGAGCGTGTCAGATGCCCATAATTAGAGTTACAGATGGTTATGAGCTGCCAGGTAGGCTCTGGGAATCAAACCCAGGTCCTCTGGAAGAGCAGTCAGTGCTCTTATGAGTCATCTCTCTAGCCCCTGACCATGAATCCTTAATCTTCCTGTCTTTACCTTGAAAATCCTGGGATTGCAGACATCAATCAACATGCCCAGCTTGTAAATGCTTGTCTATAAAAATGATCATTGACAGAAAATGCATGCAACCATGCACTGATTAAAAGTAAAAAGGGAGGGTGTCTTAGGATTCTCATTGCTGTGGGGGAGAGACACTGGCCACAGCAACTCTTACAAAGAAAACATTTAATTGGGGTGACTCGCTTACAGTTTTAGAGGTTCAGTCCATTATCATCATGAAGGGGAGCATGGCGGTGAGTAGGCAGATGTGGTACTGGAGCTGAGAGTCCTACATCTTGCCAGCAACAGGAAACGGACTGAGACACTGGGCAGTATCCTGAGCATGGGAAACCGCAAAACCCGCCCCCATAGTGACACACTTCCTCCAACAAGGCCATACACATTCCAACAAAGCCACACCTCCTAATAGTGCCACTCTCT
Organism: Bramus lutescens; assembly: GCA_001685075.1. NCBI lineage: Eukaryota > Metazoa > Chordata > Mammalia > Rodentia > Cricetidae > Bramus > Bramus lutescens. The sequence continues at coordinate 23,461 of LOEQ01012411.1, forward strand.
ATGAGATTATGAGGGCCATTTCCATTCAGACTATCACAGAGGGTCAGGGAGATGGCTCAGCCTGATGTCCTGAGTTTGGTCTCTAGAGCTCACTTAAAGGTAGAAGGAGAAAACTGTCCCCACAGAGTTGTTCCCTAGCCTTACATATGCCCCATGACCCGTGTACCCATACAAATAGAAGAGGAGTGGGTTTTTTGTCTCAAAAATAAAAAATGAAGCAGATGGCCAGTGGCAACCAGCTCTCCCCCTCCTGGATTGTCTTAAACAGAGGAGACCTCTGCTACAAGTTTATGGTAATTTTTTTTTCCTGAGGTATCCAAAAGGTGGCCTGGGCACAAATATGCATATGCAGAGTATAATATTTATTTATATATGTATACATACATTATATATGTATACACCTCACACTGCATAGAGAACTGTGGGGAGTCTCCTCACCTTTTCATTTAATGCTTTAATGCTTTTGTTTGGTGCGGGGGGAGATCTTAGCTATCCCAGACTGGTATGGGATTCATGAAGTACTGGAGAATGACTTTGAACTTCTTCCTGATCCTCCTGGATGCTGGAATTACAGGTGTGCACCACTACACCCAGCTTATATGATGCTAACAATTGAACCCAGGGCTTTGCGCATGCTAGGCAAACACTACCAACCGAACCAAATCACCAGGACTTTGCTCGAAGTAAGATCTTTGTAAATTTCAGTTAGCTGCCACGGTCTGCCTCTGTCTTTTTTATTATGTGTGTTATGGTATGTGTGATATGTGTTGTAGGTGCCACTTCTTGCATTTTGGAGATCAGAGGACAACTTTATGGAGTTGGTTCTTTCCTTCTACCTTTTCTGGGGCTCAGATTCAGGTTGTTGAAGTTGCGAAGCAAGAGATTTTACCCACTGAACCATCTCATGAGACCGAAGGGGATGCCTCTTTCTGTTTGATGGTCTTAGAGACTTCACTCTAGACTGTGCCAAAGTTTATTTAATCTGGCCAAAGCTGGGGAATTCTGTGGTTGTTTCCAATCTGCCGTTGCTGTGGGTAATACGGGGGTAACTGTATTTAAGTTTGCATATGTGTGCATATGGTAATTTTCGACTGTGTATTTAAGTTTGAATATGTTTGTATATGGGGTAATTTTCAGGAGAATTGCTGGGGTGAAGGGCATGTGGATGTGTGTCTCAGTACAGAAATATATACACACGTGTGCTTCCATTCTTTTATAAAAGCTAGCTGGGTGCCTGTAGTCAATGCTTAACCAGTAAGAAAGAACAGCCGAAGCCAGAAGTCCTCTCCTGCCTTTTTCAGTCACCACAACCTTATACTGCCGCAGTCATTTCTAGAACTGAGCGCCTTGGAGAGCAGCAATGCTGATCTGGCTTGGGCACTGGCAGATTTCCTCCCTCTCTTTGCCCTTCCCTCTTGCACTCTGCCATTGAACTAGACCTGCAGACCTTAAATTCTGATGCTATTAAATTGCCCTGTATAGAAACAATGTTAATTATAATGTTATTTACTTACATTTTTTTCCTCTTTGTATTTTCTTGAGACAGGGCTATATTCTGTAGCCCAGACTACCCTTGAACTCATGACAATCTTTGGGCCTCTCATCCTCCTGAGTGCTAGTATTATAGACATGTATCACCATGCCTAGCTTAAACTGGCTTACTAAGTAATTTAGAGACAGGTTCTCACTATGTAGTCCTTGATGGCCTGGCTAAAGACTAGACTGGTCTTGAATTCACAGATCCTCCTACCTCTCCCTCTTTCCAAGTGCCAGGATTAAAGACGCGTGCCACAGCACTCAGACCAATTTTATTTATGTCTTGAGATAGGATCCTATGTAGTAGCCCAGATTGGTCTTGCTGTAGTCCCAACTGACCCTGAAGTTGCTCTGAATCGTAAACTCTGGATCCTCCTGCCTCGGCCACCAGAGTGCTGGTGTCACAGGCACGCACCACCTCACCACACCAGCCTTCGATTTATTTTAAAAGATGACCTTTCTATGACTACTACCTGTGGGAAACCAGTACCCCATCACAAAAGCAGACAGCAAATAAAGGCACATAGTTCAGGGAAACGGGGGACAAGGTTACAGCATCCTGGCTTGATGTGGTAGCTGTTGAGGTTCAGGACCTCCATGCTCCCTCTGTGATCAAAGGCAGGTTCAAAAGTGCCCGCGGTCTGAGGGCACATGTGCTAAACATAAGATCCTAAGCCACCTATCCTGGTGCCCCTGGCTCACAGTGAGGGTGCTTCTTGAATGGATGTGTTCAGGATCACCCCTACGGAGCTGGCCTGAGCTCCCAGGTTTGCTTCTCCTCGCCATATCACCAAGCTGTCACCATGAGTCTCATCCAGAGGCACCCAGAGGCTCCTCTTCCAAATGAAGGGTGAATTATTGTAACACGTGTGCCCTGAGACCACAGGGACCACACCTCTAATTTTAGCTTTGCCCATAATGTCCTGAAGATCCTTTTACACACTGCCTTTTCTTGCTGGGCTTTGGGCTCTGGGAGGTCACGGGTGTGACTCTGCTTGCCGGGTTAGGGCTGCAGAAGGAGGAGGAGGAGAGCCTAGAGCGAGAGAGTGATGGAGTTTCACCTGTGCCCTCAAGACCAGGATCGGACCGAGGCTAGAGCTGAGCCTGGCAGCTGTTGGTCAGCTTTCAGCTGGGCTTTGAACTTGAAGCAGGCTAAGTCGATGGCTGTCTAGAAAGCCAAGCCTGTTGGGTTTCCACTTGGGTCAGGGAGTGTGTGATGTCGCTGAGGAATCAGGAAGAGAAGAACCCGCTGTGGTGGTGGTGAATGGGGAGGATAGGTGGCAAGCGTCATAAGTGCAGGAGGAAATAGGAACAAATTGCCTTCTTTAAGAATGGGCCAGTCTTCCAAGGCATGCCTCTGATTCTTTTTTGGTTTTAAAAGTTTATGTATTTGTTTTATGGTGTGTGTGTGTGTGTGTGTGTGTGTGTGTGTGTGT
>LOEQ01012412.1:7182-19853 GCA_001685075.1 Bramus lutescens
GTGTGTGTGAGAGAGAGAGAGAGAAAGAGAGAGAGAGATCAGAGATGATCACTTGGTATTGGATAACCAATAATTGTCTTAAAAATATTTCAAATTACTTTTCAAGTATGCTAATTTGATATAATATTTTAGGCAGACCAATAATATTATAAACAGCTGAGACTAATGAAGCAATTATTAAATGTGGGGTCAAGAACATGACAAAAAACCCACAGAGACAACTGACCTGAGCTCCTGGAACCTCATGGACTCTGGATCAACAGCTGAGGAGCCTATATGTGACCAACCTGGGCCCTCTGAATGTGAGTGACAGTTGTGTGGCTTGTGGTTTGGGGGATGGCAGTGAGAACAAAATTTATCCATGGTATATGAACTGGCTTTTTGGAGTCCATCCCCTATGGTGGGATATAGGCAGTGTTTCTGTCCACCAGGTCCTGCAGCTGTTCAGTACCAAATAAACACACAGAGGCTTATATTAATTATAAATTCTTTGGCCTTTTGCTGAGACTTATTCATAACTAGCTCTTACAACTTAAATTAACCCATAATTCTTATCTATGTTTAGCCGCATGGCTCGGTGCCTTTTCTCAGTAAAGCATTCTCATCTTGTTTCCCCTGCATCTCACTGGCAAATACATCTCTTCCTTTCCTCTTCCCAGAATTCTCCTAGTCTTGTCACCCTGCCTATACTATCTGCCTGGCTAATCAGATTTTTATTAAACCAATACAAGTGACAAATCTTTACAGTGTACACAAGCATTATTCCACAGCATTTTTACTTTTTTATTCTTATAACAAAAACCTGAAACTAAACTCCTTTGTTTAGCTTTTTTTACTAACCATTATTCATAGCAACTTGTAAACAACATTCTAAACAAAGACAAACATACGTAATCCAATTTTAGGGAATGTGGGTGTAGTTTTCTAGACTGATTTCTGTAGATTGGGGGTGCTTTTGGAGACTTTGTAGATTGGTAATCTTTTGAAGACCCTTAGAAAATTTGGAATTATGGTCAAGTCTTGACTAGAGTGTTCTGTGAGACTGGATCACCTCAACCAGTGGCATTGAAGATGCTTTGGATGTAGAACTCAGAGGAAACTGCAACAGAGGCATTCTGAGACATTGGATCATCTGGGCCATACACTCCTATTGGAGATTTTTTTCAGGGGGTATTCATCAATCACACCTGTTTTTTCTTAATCCACAATTGATCCGCAGCCTCTCATTCCTGTGGAAATAAAAGCAGAAACTCTTTCCAAAAGTAATATGCCTTTTGACTTAAATTTTGAAGTCAAGATATTTCCAAAATATGTAGGTTGGTTTAATCTAGCAACATTTATCATCGAATGTCTTTTAGTAGCTGTTACTCCTTCCTCAGTAGTCAAACAATTCCAAAACAATACAATAACATGCAGTATCCAGATTCTCTTTGAATTTTCCATCTTTACATGCTTTTTTATTACTCTATTTTTTAAGGACTTTATCTTTTTTCATTTCTCTCCCAAGCCTAAATACATTTTTTAACACAATATAAGCCATTTAGAGGTTTTTCTATTTAAATCTGTCTTTACTGTATATTTTATCATTTTTCTGACCACATAAGTCTTTAATCTGCTAAGGAGCATTGCTAGGATTAAAGTGGTGGCTTCAGGGACTAGCTTCACCCCATTTCTTGACTTCCTGAAAATCTAGCTTCATGGCTGATGTACTGGCAGGACCCACATTTATTGCCACAACTCTGCAGAGTTTCTAAGTCCATGCCATCACCAAGAGGCATACTACCAGCTGCTCATGAATGGCATTGAAGTGTTTGGTAGCAGGGCCTCTTAAAAGAGCTGTGAGGTTTTAGCTGCTAAGGCTGAGTCAGGATGTCTCTCTTAAAAGGGCCTTACCTCTTCCTGCCTCTAGCAAACAGAGCCCACCCATGAAAATGCCACTACCAAGAAGCTTCACTTAACTCTGTTCTTTTGTGTCTAGAATCCCTTCCCAAGCATTCTCAGATTTAATGTGTATATAGTTGCCCCACGTTGGGTACCACATGTTGCACGAGTTCTAATTGAGCTTAATATAGAAACCTGGAGCCAGATATCATGGCAAATGCTGAAAGATCTGAGAAAGGAGCAAGCCACAGCCAACTCCTACCTTACTAACCCCTAAGCCAAAAAGGGCCGGAGCTACTGTCTCCTCCTACCATAATTATATTCTATTCCTCTTTCTGCGCAGCNTGTCTGTCTGTACAGATCTCCAGACCTTTATGGTTAGCCTGTGGCTATCTCTGGCCTCTGATCTTGAGGCAATCCTTATTTGTTAGAGTACAAACAAAATATTACCACAGTGGGATGCCTTGCTCAGTCTTGATGCAGAGGGATGGGACTTGGTCCTCCCTCAACCTAATGTTGCTTGCTTTGCTGATTCCCTCTAGCAATTCTTACCCTTCCTGAAGTGTGGAGAGGGGTAGGGTTGGAGGTTCTGGGGAGAGTCTGAGGAGGTGAGGAAGGGAAACTGTGGTTGGTATATAAAATTAAAAAAATAAAAAGGAAAAATGACAAAAAGTCAAGTATTATATGTATATTTTCTCCATTATTTTATTTTGTTTACTAGTTATCTTTACCAAGTAATTCTCGTATTAGTTATCAATTTACTACACACCACTATAAGCCTTTAAGGAAGACATAAGATTATTGTCACATATCACATAACAATAAAGTAGAAAGTGTTTCTTATCCCAAGATAAAGGTGGCTCATGTGATTTCTCTCATTAGATTTAGAAAGCAAAGGAGTCGAAAATTCAGGCATAGATACATAGCAACTCTTAGTGAGCTTTTGCTTTACAGAAAAAAAAATTACCTGGAAGTATGTAACCAGCCATTGACAATATCATCACATCAAGGTCTTTCTGATATGTACACCATTAAACCTAGAATACACAAAACATAAATTATTTTAGTTTATTTGTCCTTAATTTGGGAAACTTTCAAAATATGACCAAGTAGGTTAAGTAACTCATATAGGAAAACGTGATAATGAAAATTACTTTCTATCTCAGCTTTACTATCTAAAGCCATATTTCTGTAATTTCTTAACAAAGTCTCTGAGTATTATAGCTTTGAAACTAATGCACTTCTCTGGATTATTAAGGTCACATATTTGTGCAATGTACTGTTCAAACTGAGATTTGCACCTAATTTTGTCATCACAATTTACAGATATATACTTATATACAAAAATGTGTGTGTGTCAGATCTAGAATAGTAAAAGAAAACCACCAAAATGAGAAAATAATATAATGGAATTCATTAAATTTTTGTTTATGATTGATCCAGTTATACCATTTCAATAATGATTGCCATTTCAAGATCATTTGTTCATCTGACCAGTAATAGTAAATGACCCTTTAATATTCACCAAACACATGTATTTCTAAAACTTCAACAATATTACTATTGCCTAATGTATCATTTTTCATGATTTTTTTCATTTTCATTTCCAAAGAAGGAAAAGCAAAATAGGAAGGAGAGATTATTAGAAAAAAACATTGTTTTGATAAGATAAGGCAATAATTTATTTTTTTAATCTTCATACACCCAACTTTACATATACTCTACATTCTTATGTACTATAATCCATTCTTAATGTTATCATACAGGTTTACATGTTATTATGTAGGTTTACTTTACCAAAATAGTTCTGGTACTCTAAATGATACTGAAGGAAATGGAGGTCTGGGTACTTACTAGCGTATAATGCTAGTAGAAATTCACTTGGTTTTCATATTGCACTTGATCTTTTTGAGCAAAGTATTAATACTTTCTCACACAGTGAAGGTTCTACATATTTACAGAGTTCTGTGGACAGGTACATATCTTCACTTATACCTGTCTAGATCAGCTGGAAGCAACAACCAAAAATATAATGTTGAAAGGTGATATTTGCTTTTGCTGTGATTATTCAGTCTTTTTCTGAAATTTCTCACTAGTAAGTGGTGGGTCATGATCTGCTGGGCATATACTCAAAGGACACTCCATCCTACCACAATGATACTTGCTCATTTATGTTCATAGCATCTTTATTTGTGATAGCTGGAACCTGGAAACAGCCTATATGTTCCTCAACCAAAAAATTATAAAACTGTATTACATTTACACAATGGAATATTACATAGCTGTTAAAAATAAAATCAGAAAATTTGCAGAAAATTGAACTAGAAAAAAAAATCATCCTGAGTGAGATGACACAGATCCAGAAAGACAAACATAGTATGCACTCATTTATAAGTGGATATTAGTTGTAAAATAAAGGATAACCAGGCTACAATTCATAGACCCAGGGAGGCTAGGTAACAAGGAGTGCTCAAAGGGGGATACAAGGAAGGGGAAACAGAATAGTTTTCATGAGTGCATTGGAGGATGCTGGGGATGGGAACAGGAGGGATTAGGTGGAGGGGTGATCAAGGAGAATCTACTAGGAGAGACAACTGTAATTGGGAACATTTGGGGGATGAGGTAGAAACCTAATGCAATGGAACCTCACAGGAATTTAGGAGAGTGATCCTAGCAAAAACTCCTAATAATGGGGAATATAGATCCTAATCTGGCCAACTTTTGTATACAGGTGGCTTCCAGTGGAGGAATTGGGACATCACCCAGCCATAAAACCTTTGATCTACAATTGGTCTTGAATGCAAGATGTGCTGGGATAAAGGTGGCACAGAACTTGTGGGAGTGACCAACCAATGAATATCTCATATTGAGACCCATACATGAAAGGGAGTCTACCTCTAAAAATGCCTAGAGGGCCAGGACCCAGAGACTGGTAACTCAGAGACCTAGCATAGAATCTAACATGACTGACCAAAAATAAAATAATAATAATAAAAAAGATTCCTAATGATATTCTGCTATACTCACAGATTGTTGCCTAGCCAAATTATCATCAGAGAGGCTTCATCTAGCAACTGATGGAAACAGATGCAGAGACCCACAACCAAACATTAGGTGGATCTCGAGAATCCTGAAGAAGATACAGACAAAGGATTGTAGGAAGCCAGAGGGTTTGAGAACACCACAGAATCAACTAACCTCAGTTCATAGGGACTCACATAGGCTGACCAATCGCTGTATTGGTCTAATCTAGGTCCTCTGCATATAAGTCTGTATATCTTGGTGCTCCTGTGGGACTTCTAATAGTGGAGCTGAGAACTGTCTCTGGCTCTTTTGGTACCCTTTTCCTTTTATTGTGTTGCCTGGTCCAACCTTAATATGAGAGGAGCTGCCTAGTCTCTGAGGCCTGCTCTTTTCTGAAGGGCAGGTAGGAGGAGTGTCTCTGGAGGAGAGGGAATGTGGAGGCCAGGGACTGTGAGCAGAGTAGGGAAGGAAACCATCAGTCATGATGTAATGTGTGAGAGAAGAAGGAAGGAAGGAATGAAGGACAAGAAAACTAGACAGCATGAATAATTAGTAAGCAGATTTTAGAGAGTAAATTTTATGAAGGTCATTTTAAAATCTCTTTAAGAATATTTCCTGAAGTATTCCCTTTACATTGCAGATTCATACTCCAAGATAGGACAAAAAAAGAGCCAGCTTCTTAATGAGCTTGAAGGAAAGGGTATTTAAGATAAAAAGTGGAGGGATTTGTAGAAATTATCAAATATGAGTCATTTCTATCAAATATTATAAAACAAGGAATTAAAATAATATTGTCTCACATGTCTTATAAGGCCTGGAAATATTTTATCCTTCCCACCCAGGGAAATCTTTGTTTACTCAGAAGGCCACTCTTCTATACTGGGAATTTGATGGCCTGGATCAGCTACCATTTTCTTCTTGGAGCACACTTATTCTCCCACACATTTTTATTTCTTTTGTCTTGGTTCTTATTAAGTAATACAGTTGAATAAGATTGAGAGGTTGGACCCCAGCCAATGGGGACAAGATACAGTCACAAACGTTTTTAGTATAGAAACCAAATGCAAAAAGCAATTACCTTGATATTCAAAGTATTAATAAAGGAAAACTTTGTCAGAGATGAGCATTATATCAGCTTCATTACAATGTAAATTATTCTACTCTTGTTTATTAAAATAAATGTATTTAATTATCATTTACCTGCAATTTTCTTAAATCATAGCTAAAATTTTATAAATATTTNTAATAAATTATGTACTTCTCAATTGATTCTACTTTTTGTGTCTTTCAATGAGAAATGAAGATTCAAAATCATGTATTCCATGATTTTGAAATAATCTGACTATTGCTTCTTTGTAATGAATAATACATTTTCATGCAATTTGAGCAGAATGACTGAATTTTTAATTTACTGTTCTCTTAAAGTTCAAGTATCACAATTTTGATCTCTAGTCTCATAGCTCTTGTTCTATTTAAAGTACAGTAAATTCAAAAGCATTATGTCTTTATATAGAAGCATACAGATATCATATTATGGTAGATTTTGTTAGAAGTAAAGTAGAAAGAATACTTTGGACATGCAACTCATAAGAGAAAAATTAATGTTAAATGATATACTTCATCTATCTCCCTAGCTTATTGGCGGATGTTTAGTTTTGTTTTTAAAAAAATTATACTGAACCAGGCAGTGGTGGAGCATACCTTTAACCCCAGCAGTGGGGAGGCAGAGATAGGCAGATCTCTTTGAGTTTGAGGCTAGCCTGGTCTGCAGAGGGAGTTCCAGGACAGCCAGAGTTGCACAGAGAAACCCTGTCTCAAAAACAAGCTTATACTTGATTATAAGAAATATAGATTGTAGAAATGACAGTAATGAAATATTGAGATCAAAAGACCATTTATCAGAGAACAACCATATAAATAGAAGAGTGAGAGACATTTTTACAACTATTACAGGGAAATATTTTTCATTCAGTATAAATGATAAACAAATAATTACAAAATCAATGGAGATGCAGTATTTCTTGATAAATGATTTGATCATATAAAGTCATTTTGTGATAATAGTAATATCTAAGAAATAAGGTATATTCAATTGTTATGTCAGATATTTTCCTCACTTAGCTGAGCATGCATGTGTTTAAAATTAAGATTATCTGGAGCTAGAGAGATGGTTCAGGAGTTATATGCCCTTGCTGCTCTTGCAGATGACTTGGGTTCAGTTCCCATCACCGATATAGTGGCTCACAGCCAGCTCCAGTGTATCTTATGCCCTTTTCTGGTCATCATAAGTACTGCAAGAACATGAGACACAGACACATTCTGGCAAAACACTCATACACATAAAATAAATATTTTTTAATTTAGGTTATCATCAAGGTAGGATCTCATTCCTATCCTTAAATAGGCTTTTCAATGGTCCATAACTGCGATTGAACTAAATAAGTAACAAAGGAGTGCAAAAATTAGTTCAAAACAGACATACTAGCATGATACTTGTTTTCTTTAATGTTTATGTGCTTAAAAATATTAAGTAGGTGCAATATGAAATTTTATATTGATATGTTTGAAGTTGTTCTAGGTTTGTGCCTTGCCTTTAATTTGTAAAGTGTTTTCATAAAAATATTTATTTTTTTCTTGACTAGAGTCAAGCATTTTAATAAAAGCATCATTACCTTGCATAGTCTTCAACTCCCACAGACACTGAAAATATATAATGAAAAATTGAAATCCTATGGCTATGAAACAAGTAGCTTTATTGAAATACATTTATTTTGCTCTGCCTTCAGAAGGAAATGTTATTTCAGTTAACAGATGGAGAAAATTCTGGAGGTCTTAATCTTAATACTACTCTAATAAACTTAACATAAGGCTCTTATTACTCTAACATAAAGCAATTTGATGCAAATGAGGATACACATTAAATATTACTTAGCATGTTATAAAGCATTAAATCCATCATCACAGTATGTGGGTCAAGACCTAGAATTCTCATCTATTCAAGTAACTTAACATGAACACACGTGTGTTCCCTAAGAATCTAAAGAATATTTCACTCGTTAAAACTGGTCATTTCTACGTACTCTGTAACTAGATAACATTAGTTAAGTTTTCTTTCTTTAAAAATGCATATTTCCTTTTGCCTTAGTACTAGGACTAAAAGACCAGATTAATATTTTGGCCATCAATAAAAAGGAGAATAAAATATATGAAATACATTTATGTCTCTAATTTTATCTATCTTCATTCTTCTTTGCTGTCAACCTATAGAATATTTATATATTCCATTTCAAAATGGAATATATGCTTATAAATATTTCCAAATATATTTACTGTCCAATGATCAAAATAAAGAAATATGATTTTAAAGTTAATTCTTACAAAAACATTTATGCAATTAATGATATAATATTCAAATATTGACATCTATTATTTGGAAATTAATTAATTTGATATCGATTTTTAAGCAAGTGATATCAATGTATAAGCAAGGAGATTATTCATTTGAAACAAACTTATCTTACTCAAGTATAAAATGACAAAACCAAGCACAAAGTAAAGTCTTTCTTTACCTAAACTGTACATCAAATAGAAACTATTTTAAATGAACTTATTCATATATATCATGCATTGTACATAAATAAATACACACTCACACACACATACACACATGTATCTATCTATCTATCTATCTATCTATCTATCTATCTATCTATCTATCTATACACACATACATACATACATACACCTATGAGTATACACATATATCATCTCCAGAAGCATACCTTAGTAAGAGTTTTCCTTAGAGTTAAATACAGTTCTTCTTTCATTGTATAAGTGACATTAGTCATATTTTCATAAAATTTGTGAAAAACTAAATTAGGCCTGTTTCATTTGTAACTTTATAGGAAAGAATGTTGTGATAATGAAAGAACTGAGTAATATTTCTATCAATCACACATTACAGTTAGAAGATATTCAAGATCGAAATATTTCTTGAGTTTGATGGACTTGATATCTTCCTGCATTTTTGGCTATGGACTTGACAATTTCTATGATTATTGATGCATAAGTATTTTCTTATAGGGAATCCCATTAGATGTTAAATAGTACTATGATTCTTCCTAGGCATAAAAATTATGTACATAAGTTTTGGTTCTTTTTCTTAAATAAGTCTTTATAAAATAAATTCTAATCACAGTTTCTCCTCCACCATCTCCTCCCAGATCATCTCCACCTCCCCATTTATCCAACTCCATGCCTTTTCTCTCTATCCTTAGAAAACAAGCATGCAAATAAAAAACAAACTAAAATAAAAATAAAACAAAAAGAATAAAGAGCATGAAAAACACACACTCAAAAATAACACACGTATACACACACACACACAAAAGCTACAGAAACACAAAATCTGAAACCATAATGCTTAAGCAAAAGACTAGTAAGATTTTTTAAAAGCCCTAATAAATCATTAAGAAACAAACAAACAAACAAACAAAAAACAAAAAATACCATTACGTTTGTTTTGCATTGGCAGTCTACTGCTGGGCATGCCATTAATTGTGGTTTTTATACTTGGTGAAAATTTATTGCAAAAAATTAATTTTTCTTTTGAGAATGGTTGACACTTGGAATAGCAACCCTAACCAAGTGAGAGCCTGTTTCTACTTCTGTTCTCTGTGCTGGAATTACATCTGCCTTAGACCTGTGCAGGCTCTGTATATACTGCCACATCCTCTACGAGTTCATATGCATGTCAGTCCTGTTCTGGAAGGCACACTTTCTTTGGTGTTGTTTATCCCCAGTGGTTTTTACAATCTTTTTACCTCCTCTTCCACATGGCTCCAAGAACCCTAAGGGGAGTTTTTTTTTTATTATCCAATGGGTTTCTTTTGTTTGTTTGTTTGTTTTATTGATTTTTATTGAGCTCTACAAAATGTAGAGAAAAATGGGAAGGAGTTTTATAAAGACATCCCAATAATTGAGTCTTCCAAGGTCTCTCACTTTCTGCACATTGTACAGCGGTGGGTCTCTGTATTAGTTCTCATTTTCTGCAGGTGGAAGCTTTGCTAATGCTGGCTGACAAAGACACTGATCTATACATATAGCAGAATGTCATTAGGAGTCATTTTATTGCTATGCTCCCTTAGCAGAACAGTAGCAATTGATGTTCCCTTAGGTCCATGTGCCTGTCTAGTCTCAGGAGCTTTTCTTTTTTTTCCTTTTCTTTTAATTTTTTAAAACATAATTGGAGAATTTCACATCGTGTACCTCAGTCCCACTTCCCAGTCACTCCATATCTGCCCCTCAACCTGCAGCATGCTTCCCAAAAGAACGCCCTCAAATTAATTAAAAACAAAACAAAGGAGAGCAAAAAACAAACACGCAAAAACCACCTTGCCCCTCTGTCTTTCTGATTTATTCATTCATCCAAGTGGTATTGGGAGCTTTGGTGTGTCAAGTAGTATACCTCTTGTCCAATAAGCCCAATCCACAAAAAAATCATTTCAGTGAGTCACTGGTCTTGTTCAAGGCCACTGGTACACCATTCATACTCAACCCTTACCAAAACTCCTCTCAGATAAGCAGCTATAAGAGATCTTGTGGTTATCATTCCACAGGACCAGTTCCTTTATGCTCTCCAACAGGTCATATATGAGTTAGATATGGGGGAGGAACAACCCAAGGGCCAGGATGTGGGTCTGGGTGGTAGGTAGATCAGCTGGTCAGGTCAGGNGGCCACTGGGACTGGCGAGCTCAGGCGAGGGCCAGAACTAGCTCTCCTAGGCTGTGGTGAGGGATGTGACCTTCACTCTTAAGTGCAGAGGCCACCTATGTCAGGACCAGTGAGGGGTGTAACTGGCTCAGTACAGTCCTTGGACTTCAACATGTGTGTTTTCTATGACCTCCTGTGGCAACACAGGCCATGTACATCCTCAAAGACCACCAGCTATAGCAGAACCATGGACCCAAACATGGCCCTCAGCAGCAGCTCAGGCCAGGATGTCAACATGGCCCAGGTGGCAGGCAGTACAGGCTTCCCAAATCACTGTGGCCCTGGTGGCAGTCAGGCCTGCAGACACCATCATGGTCTCAGGTGACTATCCAGACCCTGGGCATCCACATAGCCAGTGGTGGCAACAGGAACCATGGATATCAATCCAGAACCTGGCTTCTGTTAGGCCACAGACCCATACAAGGTCAATGGCAGATGTCTGAACCCAGTCAACAGTATGGACCCATGTGGCAGCACAGGCCACCATAAATGACATTACCCTGATGTCAACACAGCCCTTAGATACCAACATGACCACAGGTTGTGGGCCAGACCTTGGGCATCCATAAAGCTTTTGATGGTACCATGGGCCATGGTCATCAACCCAGAATATGCCTGACATGGTCCTTGGTAGAAGCCCAGGCTTGAATGTAACCATGGTCCAGGTGGCAGTGCAGGCCACTCATTGGTATGACCCCCATGGCAGAGTAGCCCTCAAAGACAAACATAGATCCATGTGGATGCCCAGACGCTTGACATCAGCATGCCCTTTGATGGTTTCAGTATCTAAAGACATCAACATAGACCCTAGCTGCAGTAGGACCATGAACTCAGACGTAGCCCTTGGCAGGAGCCCTGACCTGGATAACACCATGACCCAAGGTAACACTGCAGGCCACTCAGATTTGGGTGCCAACATGGCCACAGGTTGCTGCCTGGACTCCCAAGCATTTTGTGTGGCCTTTGGTGGCACCACGGGCCACAGACATCAACACAAATCCCAGTTGTGGTAGAACCACAGACCCAGATATGGTCCTTATCAGCAGCCCCTGCTCAGATGTCACCTTGGCCCTAGGTAGTAGACAGGCCATACTGAATAGCATGGCACCAGTGACAGCATAGCCCTCAGACACAAATATGGCACTAGGTGGTGGTCCAAAGTTCTGGTATCAGCATGGTCTTCAGTGGTGTCAGGAACCACAGATAATAAATAACACAGACTCTGGCTACAACAGGGCCACAGACCCAGACACCCCACCCTGCATCCTGAACTCAGATTTCGCTATCACCCTGGGTGGCGGCCCAAACCATCCAGATTAGCATGGCCATGGTGGCAACGTGGTCTTCAGACACTGTGGACTCCAATGTCTGACCAGAACCCAGTCAATTACATGGTCTTCAGTGGTTACTGAAGCCATAAATATCAACAAAGATCCTGGCTGCTGGAATGCCACGCATCCAGAAACAACCTTAGGTAACAACCCAGGCCTATATGTAATCATGTCCCCTGGTAGCAGCACAGGTCACTCATATCAAAATGGCCACCAGGGGCAGCATGAACTTTGGACACCAAAATTATGGTGGGCTAGACAATGGGCATCCCTGTGGCCTTGGTGGCAACATGGGTTATGGATATCAACAAAGACTCCAGCTGCAGTAGGACCACAGACCCAGACATGGTGAAGGCTCTATCTAGGCACCAGCACAACTGTTCCATGTTCAATGAGATATGTAGATCTTATCTTAAGCAATAGGGCCTTACAGTCAGTTTTTGGTAAGCAACCAATAGTCTTGGCAATTGCTTGAGTTCTTTAGAGGTTTCCATAGGACCCTAAGAAATCAAACTCCTCATGTGTCTGAGATTGTGTTCTGATTCTACAACATAACATCAGAGGCTGAGTAATTTATAAACAGCCTACACCAAAAGTTTTATGCTGATTTCTCCCATTCTCTCTCTCTCTCTCTCTCTCTCTCTCTCTCTCTCTCTCTCTCT
>LOEQ01012412.1:54562-69560 GCA_001685075.1 Bramus lutescens
TCTGCCACATGGCCCACCACCACCGACCAGACCACTGCTCTGGCATTTCTGCCTGCCTACTGCCTGCCGAGCATCTTTAAGCAAATTTAAAAGTAACAATTGATTTAAAAGTAGTCAATGAATTTGATGGAGAACACGTAGGGGTATATGATAGGGTCTGAAAGAAGGAAAGGGAAAGGGGAACTTTTATAATTATAGTAATCTCAAAAATATCTAAATACTGACATTGTTAATATTTTTTCTAGCTGCAACATTACCAAGTACAGAAAGAATAAAGTCTAGCATTTCAGGAAGTTTCTGTCCTTGAGCAGGAACCTTAGAGGTTAGAGGATTTTTGGGTTGTTTGTTTTATGGATCTCTTACGAATATTAATTAAAACTTAAAACATAACTTCGGCTCTCATTTTAGTAGACAGAGAAATATCTTGCTTAATGAAAAATATCAGCATTGTAAAAAGGAGGATAATAAAATATCGTATGTAATATTTAAGCATAGTATATCTGAGAGCAATCAATATTATTCAAAAATCCTATTAGGACTACACAATAAATCCTGGACTACTTAATTGGAATTCTTGGGAAATTGCTTGTATATGTTTTTAAATACTCTGTGTAATCAGAGCCAGCAAGATCACTCAAGTGAAGGCACCACTATCCTGGAAGATTTTTGTACACATGGGATTATATATATGGAAACTGTTACTGGACTTAATGGAAGGGTTACATCCATGTCCCCAACAAGCCAGGTTCAGTTACATTTCCTCAAATAAGTCAATTAAAGGAGCCAAATAGTGAAAAGTAGGAAAATAGGAGATTTCCTCGTCTGTTTTTAGGTTCCTATCTTGAAAGTAGGGCTTAGATAGGAAGCAAGAGCTATGCATAACTAAGTAGTCAGGCAGGGTGTTGTGACCCTCCCTCACCACCACCCAGTTGTCTCAGTTCTGAGTGTTTCCTGCAAGGGAATCTGACAAGTTTTAAATCTTTCTTCTGAAGAAGTTTCTCCTCTGGGTGTTCCCAGGTCTTCAGTCATTTCTCACAGCAGGTGATTCCCGCAAAAATGTTAATGTCTTGGGATCCATTCTTTCAAAAGTCTGATAGACAAAGAGGGTTCACAAGTATCTCTTTAGAATATTCCTGCTACACAAGTTGGTAACAGGATAGAACAAGAAGTTTGATTCTTTGTTCTTTAAATTAATGGCACCAAACAATCTGAGTTGATTAATGTGTATCTTCCAACTTAAAATCATGATAATAAAACTTTTAATTTTCTCTTTACAGTTGGAGGAAAAGTCAAAAGTCAGTGATTTAAAAAAATAATATTTTGAGGCCCTTATATATCATTTTCCTCTTTTCATTGTTGACTAAATTTCTCTGTCACTCCAAAAATCAAAAAGTAATACTAATTAGCCTCTTAAAATTTCTGGGAAGTAATGTTCAGCATTTACAATACAAATCACTCCTTATCTATATTTTAACTTGCTAAAGGTGTAGTGTTAACACATTACAAATATCTGGATAAAACTTTAAAAAATGATCAAAATATTACTTTTATAGTTTGAGATGATAAGGGTTTATTGTCAATTGATTTGCTTAAACCAGATGTGTAAATTCAATGTGTAGTTTCTATTTTTACTTTAGCAGACTATTACAAAGTGTTGGAGAGGTGGTTCAATGGTTAAGAATGCTTGTTGTCCTCACAGAGAACCTAAATTTGTAGCACACAAGTCAGATGTTTTACAACCACTTATGACCCCAGCTCCATGGGATATGACATCCTCTTCTAAGATTCTTGGGCACCTGAATAAAGGTGCATATGTACATACAGATACACACAGACAGACTCACACACTTTTTTAAAACTTAACAAGAAACTATTATAACTATTTTAAACCAAAAACACTTACTTGAAATATATGATCTGAAAATATTTGTTCATACATGAAGAAAACAAAATGATCACAGTTTTGTTTTCTTCTGTTTTACCAATTTTGTTTTAAAATGAAGTTTAAGCATTGAAAATATTTTTGAGGCAATGATTATGTTTTTATGTGATAAAATATGAAGCATTAATTTGAAAAATATGCCATGTTCTGTTATTTCAGAAACAGCATTGTGAATGTTTTATTAATAAACATAGCAGGAACCTGTGATTTATGACTGATTTTCGAACCATTAGCTGACATATTCTGCAAGATGTTAAGGAGGTTGTAAGAACCCTACAGAACTAATTATTTTTTCAAATGTTGATATGTCGTTTATTAATAGGCTGATTCTTAATTTGAATCTGACTTTCTATATTTTTTAACTAACACAAATATTTTTGCTTTGCATCTGTCTTTTACTGGCAACAGTTCCAGTTTATATTGATTTTGGGCATATTTTCCCTCTCAAGTGCCTTTCTGAATTATACCGTATCATATTCAATGAATTCAAATAAAAGAGAATGGCAATTAAACACTTCATTCTCCAAGGAAAGGAAATTTGAAGCCCTTCCTGAAACAAAAGTAATCATTGTGACTTCTGTGTGACTATTTTTTAAAACTTTACTTAGTCCAACATTTAAGATGCTCAGCATTTATAGTTAAAGATTTCCTTAATTAAATCATTTATTGACTCATTTCTGTGAAGGTTTGCCTTTGAGACATTGTTATCATTATAAACTGTCAGTGGGGGACAAGTCCCACAAGTGGCAGCAGTCCCAGGATGGGTGGTGTTGGGTCAACCAAGGCCTCTGCAGGTCCCCCTTGGCACGTGTGAGACCGTGGCTGGTGAGAGACAGATATGCCATGCAGAGAAAGTTTGGATATACAGTTTATTTAGCGAGTTATGGAGGGTAAAAGGATAGAGAGAGAGAGAGAGAGAGAGAGAGAGAGAGAGAGAGAGAGAGAGAGAAGTGGGGGGAGAGAAGCAATAGATACCTCTTCAGAAGAGGCCTGGAAAGAGAACAGGCTGGAGAGAAGGCAGAAGATCTGCTTGTTTCAGCAGAAAGTGGGGGGTGGGAGTGAGTGGGGCTTGTCTCTTCAAGGAACAGGGTAACTAGGTGACAGACCAGGCCAGCAGATTATAACAGTCCCATCTTTTTCTTATAATAGAAAGGCAGGAAGTTAGGTATAGCAGGTTAAGGGAATTGTGATGGTGAATTCTCAAGACTGAGTCCTACTTATTTGTGGCCATTATCATGTGGGGCCTGAGAAAGCTAGGTGCTGGTCATATCCTAGGGTAGCTGGTCACTTTACTCCTGTCCAAATTTTGTGGTGTGGAACTGTCCAGTGTCTCTTGGACCTAGCAAGGTGTTGGCAGAACAGAGGACAAAGTTAAGTTTAGGGAAAAAAATTAGGACCAGGAAACTGAGATGGGTGTATCTGATCTATTTAAGGTGGATTCTTCAATTTGGCTCCCTGGAACCCACAAGAATTTTTTTGAGTTTGTAAATACATAAGTTTTAGACATATACATTGTATAAACAGCAGCATATTTATGTCAGAATAACTGTGACAGATTTTTTTTGCACAATGAACAGTATTTTTAAGACTATGAAAGTCAACATAAGAGAGAAATTTGATAACTTGCATTTGTCCTCACATCTCTATAACTTGTAGGCACATGCCCTAATAACTTACATTTGTATATCTTAAAACACCCTTTATATAGAACATATTAACAAGTTATACTGAAATTTGTTTGGAAAGTTTGTCCTTTTACACTGATAAATGCTCTCAGCTGTCAAACTGCTTCAGAGATCTTTGAGAAGGATAAAATTTTGCTTGTGTTATTGATTAAAAATCGACAGAAAATTTACTTGGTTGGCTACCTAGAAGAGCCACTCTTTAGTTTCCTCCATGATTGATAAGAGCAGGGTATCAGGTCTGTATTTGCTTTCTGTTGTTAGAAGCAGGGATTGCCAGACTTCAGAAGATCCTGTGTGTTAGAAAATCTGTAAGAAGACAAGCCTTGTTTGACCTGAGCAATTCTGTTCACTGTCTGGAGATCTTCAGTTTAGATGAAAGGCAGTTTAGCCCAATGGTCAGCGCTTGTCAGTTGAAGTAAATTGCAGATGGACACTGTTCTCTGCCCATTTGTCTTCTGGAAGTAGAGCGCTGCTGCTAGGAGCCAACCTGTCTCTGTTAATAATTAAGCATTTAAATGCCGTATTTCCAAGATCTCCGAGCAGTTGAGTGCTGTTTATCAGGCATAGATAAAGTAAACTACAGCGTAGAATCTACCGAGAGAGCTGGGTCCAAGCTTGACTGTACTGGTTCTCAACAGGTAAGATTTATACTTTTTGAAGACAAAGAAGAAAAAAAACTGCTTGTAATAGAAGCTTAACAGTAGAATTGACAATAGTGGAAAAGAGCTTACTATATTTTAAAGCAAGGTTGGATTGTATATACAGTATTTTTCTAAGAGACTTAAAAGTTTATGCCAATTTAAAATATGAAACTTATTGATTTCTTTGTCTGAAATGAGATATAATGAACTCAAGACGTTTAACAGTAAATATACAAACATTTATACACAGTTGAATTTAAGTTCCACATGAAGTTAAATGAAAAGTGAGTGAGAGGAAGCTGATTATTGGTGGGATGCCATGTAGAGAGCCTGCTGCTGGCACTCTTTGGCTAGGGGTGAAACCTTTGGCTCCTCCCTTTGTCAAGCTTAAAGAAAATGGTAGCAGCTATGGTTGTTCGTGTGGTATAACTCTTTAAATTTAGCCCTCCCTTGGTAGAAGTTAGAAATGTCAGCCTGTTTCTCATGGGTGAGGCAGAAAAATAAACAACTGACTTAAGTTGTTATCCATTCATCCACAAGATAACGGGGGCTGAGAAAGGGCAGTCTCCTGAGAGGGACTAGGCCAGAAAGGAAGAGTATCCCAAAAAGGATCTGTAAATTCAAGGGGCCCTGGGCCCTTAAAACAAATGCACTGCTCAGTGAGTGCAGTGCTAAGGGAAAACCTAAGAAAGGGCAGTTGTCCATGAGGTACTAGGCCAAAACTGAAGTCTTACCAACTGTCCCAGCGGACTGACAGAATATCGGGAAGTGGGCTGGAAAAAGGTCCAGGTTTAGGATTTTCACCCACAATGGTAAAAACAGGGCTCCATGAATGGTATAGCTTGGTATAGTTTTGTTTTATTGTTTCTTTCCCATATCATATATCTCTACACTTTATCAACTGGCACAGTGCTTCCATGAGCTGATGTTGGATGTTAGTTCTACACTTCACTCAACTATAATTCTGGATCCATATGAGATATTATTGCTTCATGTGGTGGTTTGAACCTCTGAACTGTAAGCTGGCCCTAATGAAATATTTTCTTAAAAGAGCTGCTGTGGTCATGATGTCTCTTCACAGCAATAGAAACCTCAACTAAGACAGAAGTTGCTACCAGGGACTGGGGTATTTCTGTGATAGGTCTGACCACACTTTTATTTGGTGGAATCTGGCACATTTAGGGATTTTAGACTAGAAAAGCAGTTGGAAGATTTATGTGAGACTTAATTGGCTGTACTAGTAGAAATATGGAAGACAGTGGTGTTGAGGGTGATTTGAAGTATAGGAGCCTGGCTCAAGAGGTTTCAGAGAAGAATATTAGTATGTGGCCTAGAGACTTACTTTGTAATACTTTGGTGAAGAATGCGGCGGCATTTCCCCCTTGTCCAAAGAAGCTGTCTGAGGCTAAATTGAAAAGTTAAAGATTGTCAGCTTTGGCAGAGGACATTTAAAAACAGTCTAGTATTGACTGTGTTGCTTTGTTATTAGTGGCCAGTCTTGCACATACTGATAAGGAAAAAAAGCAAACTGAGCAAAGGAAAATGCAAAATGTGCAGTTTGAGGAGAAAAGGGTTACTAGGGAGTATAAAGGCACTGGGTCCTGTGTTCAAGAACATAAACAGATTGAAGAAAAGCCTGATGGTAAGTGGAATAAACAGAGTGGTGACCGCAGGGCAAAAACCCATCCAGCTAAGCTTCTGCCTTGCGAAAAGTAATTAAGGAAAAGTTTAGGGCTAGTGCTGCATGACATTAATACCAGCACTCAAGAGGCAGATTTCAGAGTCCAAGGCCAGCGTGGTCTACAGAGAGAGTTCAAGAATAGCCAAGCTTAGGTAGTGAAGGAAACCATCAAGAGCAGAAAACTGTTGAAAATATATTTAAAGCGGGAAGATGGGTTTGTTCCATCCACAGAAATCAGGAGAATTTAGTAATTTCAGCCGTATGGTTCTGGCTTTATAGTCAAGGTTAATAAGAAAGGGGTTATGAATTCTCCTTCCATGACTGAGGAAAGTTGCTGAGACAAGGCGTAAGGGCAGGGATGTGCCTGCATGGGGGCCCATAGAGGCCAGTGAGTGATGCTGTGAAGGTGAAACCTGGATTGCCTTGTGAAACACAAGATGTTGGACATGCCAGAGTCATGGAATGCCTGCCAAGGAAAGTTGATAATAGGGAATGGAACCTGCATAGGAGAAAGAATTGTGTTGCAGTCAAAAAAAAAGTTGAAAGGATTTGGAGATCTGAAGAGCATTTGACATCAGAATGGAGATGCAGAGTCAGGAGTTTGTCCAACTGATTTTCAGTCTTACTTTGATCATTACATTTGCTCATTATGCACCCTTTTCTCTCTTTAGTTCATCTTGCACCATTGTATGTTGGAAGTATGTGATTTACTTTTTTATTTTGATTTTACAGGGGTTGCATGAGTCTCAGAACAGACTTTGAACTTCAGACTTTTTAAACAGTGCTGATACTGTGATAGAATATGGGGACTAAATGCATTTTGTATTATAATATGTTCATTAGTTCTATGGAGCTAGGGTGTGGAATGTGGTGGTTCAGATGAAAACGTCCCTCATAGAGTGGCACAATTAGGAGATGTGACCTTGTTGGAAGAAGTGTGTCACCAAGAGTGGGTTTTGATGTCTCAGATGCTCAAGCCAGGCCCAGTGTCTTATTCCCTTTCTGTTGCCTGTGCATCCAGACACAGAACTCTGAGCTACTTCTGCAGCAACATGTCTGCCTGCATGAATCCATGCTTACTGCCCAGATGATAACACACTAAACCTCTGAACTGTAAGCCAGTCCCAAATAAATATTTCCTTATAAGAGTTGCTGTGGTCATAGTGTTTCTTCTAAGCAATAGAAACTCCTAACTAAGACAATCCATAAATGAGCAATACTAACCATGCAGCTTCATTCAAATCTTCATTTCCATACTAGCTATGTTACTAAGTGAAAATTTACTTTACCTAAAAATATTTTTCCTTGTTTTGTTTTTTCTCCTTATCATTTCCACAAAAGGAAGAACTGTTGAAAAAAGTAGAATTTTATTGTGTATAAATTATGTAATATTCATGAATATGATGCAAAGATATGTCCCTGGGAACACATA
Source organism: Bramus lutescens (assembly GCA_001685075.1). Lineage (NCBI taxonomy): Eukaryota > Metazoa > Chordata > Mammalia > Rodentia > Cricetidae > Bramus > Bramus lutescens. The sequence continues at coordinate 61,944 of LOEQ01012412.1, forward strand.
GATTCACTAATAGCTGTGAATGTCCGTGACTATGCTCTGAAGGAAGCATTCAAACCTTTCATTGGGGATCAAAAAGTATAAGTTATGAATCAACTGCTTGTTAACTTGTATTTATTGTCAGATGTATGGGAGACCAAATCAGACTTTCTAACTTAACAGCTTGTCAAATGACCAACTACATTTACTAAAATATGTCCAGCAATAGTATACTGCATTTGTATATTAGTACAAAGAAAGAGAATTATGATCCATTTGTACATATTCACATTTGCATATGCTATGTAAGTTACAATAACTTTATAACACTTATGAACATACCTTTATCATCCTAATTCTTTTTCAAGTTTAGTTAAGGCTGCTTTATACTAAGCCTGAGGACCTGAGTTTGATCCCTGGGACACACATGGTAGAAGCAGAATATTGAACCAGCTTTCCTCAGACCTCTCCTTGTTCACTGTGGCATGGGAAAGCTCACACTCACATATACATTCACAGAATAAAATGAATATGATATAAGAAATTTCTTTTAAACTGAATATATCCATGGCATTTTATTCTGCTGTCAATATTAATATAGCACATATTACCTAAATTAATTGGTTATCAAAATACATGAGCATCCCTTCCCTCCTAATGATAAAACTAGAGTTTTTTAGACTGAATTCACAAAGATTGAATGCTGTAGATAAATCATGCAAATATGTATATATTTATTATAATTACTAAATAGGGCAAAATTTCTCTATATTTTCATTGTAATTAAAATCTCAATCACTTTTACAACCTAATGGTGCATAGACGTATTTTCTAAGCAGAAAAATCTGCATTAAATATGGTAACATTTGTTCTGTGACATTATTTGTGGGGAGACATGAATATTTACTTATTCCAGGTAGGAAGCTGATGACAGAGAAAAGTATGCATGCCAGCAAAGTCTAACTTGGTAAGCCATTAAGTTTTATTGGGGTTACTTATAGGAATATAGGCAAGGGGTTAGCTACAGTAGTATAAATAGTTCAAAGACAGCAGCATCACTAACAACCCACCCCATCACTGGTTACAGGCCAGGAAATATAAAAACATAGGGCATAATGCAAAATCTACATGTGGTTCAACATAACATACTGGAGGTTTTTTTTTTTTTTTCAGATAGCTCACCTGTGTCTGTTTCTTTTAGGCAGCTTGGCTGATCTGAAAGTGTTTCTCAGCAGTCCCACTGCTTTTATATGCTTGGGGAAGGTGGGGCCTAGTAAATCTAGTCATTTTCCAGGGACTTCCTGAAGCCTTTGAAGTGTTTACTTGCTGAATTTTAATGAAGTTCCCTGCAGGTTAGAATATTTTACCTTCTTTATACCATCTTGTGTCTTAATGATCTTCGTTGGAAGATGGGCTGTTACACCTCCCTTTAAAACTTCATGCATCTTAATAAGCTTTTCTCCAAGATGGACAGGTTTATCTTAGAAGAAATTGCTACACAACAACTTCTTTGTAAACTACACAACCAGATTGAGTACGATTTTCTTTTTTTCCACTTCTATCAATTATCATCAAGACGTGTGGAAGTTACATGATTAATAGGGCTATGTATACAGAAATCACTGGGGAAAAACCACTCTCTCAGACTAACTGATTACACGTGGTACTCTTGAGACTTATTTGGTAAACTGGACAGGGGGGAAACTAGATCAGCAAATCACAAAGTGCTCTTCAAATATTACTCTGTTCTGACAGAGTCTGTCTGATCCTGTGATGAGCTGTAGTTGAGTTATGAAGGAGTAAAAATTACAACAATAACTCCTAATAGAAGAACTAGGATCAAACTATCATGGAAAATGACAGATTTCTAAAAGCAGAGAAACGGAATTCAATTCCTTCAGAGTAGTCATTACTGCTTTCTACTTTCAATCAGTAAAACTGAAAGAAGTGGAAGAGTCCAAAAGTTCACCACATCAAAGCTTAGCCTGTCTTGAAGATGACAAATAAATAAAAAGTAATGGTGACTTGTACAGAAGATTATATTTTTCTTTCAAATAATATTTCAGGCAGATATATCAGACTATGCAGCAACTGGAGAAAACCATTTTGTTCTGCTTCCTTTCTTACAGATGACATTCTCATTGTGAACAGATGGCTGTTCTAACACCAACCATCAATACTGCCTTCTAGTGGAGAAGGATTCCAGTTTCAAGGAAGGGTCCCTCTTTTAAACATACATTCAAGCAGTATGAGGCAATAAGTAAAGCAGCATAAAAGTAGCTTAAAAACCTAGAACACTACTGCATTGGGACTATACCTATACTTCTCTTGCAATATACACTCAGCAGCCCAAGACTACCTGTGTGTCCTATACGCACACATTCCTTTAAGAAAAATACACCTAGCAACCTGTTTGAAGTCTGGGACCCCCATCTGTATCAGGATGTTCAGTATACCTGATTCAAAGAAAGATAATAATTATTCCCCTGAACAACTTTTTCAAAATATTCAATTTCTATTCAAACACATCCAGGAATGTGTGTAAGAACTATGGACAATGGGCCAGAACTGGTTTGGGGTATATATGTGTAATAAGGCAAACTGTATACTCTAAGTAAATGTTTAAGGGGAATTTCTTATTAACTACGCCTCTTCACTACTGGACATGTATTATGATTAAAAACAGATGCACTTTGAGAAAGCACATGTGTAAATGCAAGGGTTATATAATTTAATCTATCGATCAAGGTAAAGAACCATCTGTGTTGAATCCCTAAACAACCAAACTCCTCTTCTTGAACTCCTTAAAGCAAAGCTCCAAACAATCCTTGAGAACCCTTGAATATCTTCACTCAAGTGTCCTGCCTTCACATATTCCTTTCAAATATATGCTAGCAGTTTCCTTTGAATGAAGTATTCCTGTTATTTTTGCAATTTGTGTGAGCCTTTGACTACAAGGCCAAAAACTTGGAAATACTTGAACCAAGCCCTGAATCACTACTAACAGGAGGAAGGTTAACAGTTTTAGGCCACCTTGTGCTTCAGACAAAAACGCTGTGAAGCAAAGTAATGAAGAAACAAAGCATTCCTTGTTTAAGTAAAATTCACAGAATTAATTTCTATTGATCCAATTGTATCTTTCATTGTTCAGAACTAATGTGGCCATGCCTAGTTAAAAGGAAAGAAATAAAATATAGTTGACTTTTACCTATTATTCTTAATAAGTTTCACCAGTGAAAGAGAAGGTAAAAAGCAGTCCTTGCTGCAACCAAAAAATATATAAAATTGCTGTAATATCTGTCTTTGAGATCAAGACAGTATTATAGCAGCTGTGCAGTGAAATTTATAGAATTTTATAGGCACAATACAGCAATACAAAGGAAACATGGAGAATCTCAAGGGAAACATCGTTTCTTTAATGTTAAGCAATTTGCAATATTTTGATATTAAACCCAATGCAATTATGCACACAAGTTAACTGTCAACTCTACATGATTAGTAGGAAATGAACCAAGACTTTAAGTAAAATTCTCTTCCAAACTTAAATTTCAACTTTTAATTTTATCTTCTGAGGTAATTGTACCTTAGGCTTTATTTTAATAAAAACTTAATAATGCTTTGAAAATCATGTAAAGCAGTTGTAATTTCAGACTATAATACTCAAAGATAAACATCTTTTTAGACTGTAATTGATAGCATATCTGAAGTATTAACTTTTGCGTGGCGAAAACATTGGTGTTTCTTCCTTAATGAATTGGTACTTCTCTCTGTGATTCCTTTTCCAAATTTGCACACATATGCTTTCAAACTTACTTGTCCAGCCTTCATCCTATTTTCATCTGTCCTAAAGCATGTGATTATCACTTTTTCTTCTCATGTTTGTTGATAAGAAGGAAGATCATTTCAAAAGATATTAAATAGAAAATAGTAATCATTCTTTCATTCTCTTTCCCTAGAACACACACACACACACATGCATGCCCACACGTATTCATGTTTTATTTTAGTCTTTCAACTCTGCAACATAATTTTTGTTCAAAATTGTGTTTCTCCTTTTTAAATGCCTGTAAACTATTTAATATTATTTTATTTAAAATTGTTTTATTTAGTATTTTCTTATTCTTTGATATAATTTTTCATTTTACAAAATCCAATTAAATGACTCTATAAAGTATTATACATAACACTACATTATAATTTATTGGACAAATATGTCCATATTTTCATATTAAATTTGTTTACTAAAAACTTACTCTTGCTAATTATACTCAATGATATTTCTCTGCAAACTATAATTATATATTACCATAGACTTAATTAGGCAAAATATATAGTGCCTTAAAAGGGATTTTGATCATTGGTTTAAAAAAAATCTATCTTACAGAAAATTTTAATAATGGGTTTTACCAACAATGCAGGTCAGTCACTACCTGATAAAGAGTTTCAGCACCAATAGCATGTAGAAAAGATTAATTACTAAAGCTTCAATTTTATATTTGACAAAGTAATATTCTATTCTTACTTTAATTGACATTTAATTACTAGTCTTTTTACATATGCTTAAATGTATCCTTTTGTGAATTACCTTTTAAAGCTTGTTCCCCTGCTCATTGTCAAGTATGTAATTTTCTTTCGGATTTACATAATAGTATGCTGTATTTTTCAGTTGCACTAACTAATAAACTACAAAAGTAGGTGTCTTTATTAAGTTTTCCACTCTATAGATAAAAGTTACACAGCTGATGAAGAAAATCCTATTTTTATCTTCAGTAGAGTTACCAAATAATAGACTTGCTTAGGCTACATACATACCAAATTCACGCGTTTTGGTGTCTAATAAAATTATACCTCAAAAAATTTGTATTAACTTGTAATTGTAAAATATGTTGAATCATCTGAATTCTAATCAACTGAGCCTTTATATCATCAAATCCAGGAATTTGGTCAGCCAATAATTTAATAATACATATTTAACTCCTAAACCATGGAAAATCTGTCTGGACAACTGTCTTAGGGTTTCTATTACTGTGAAAAGGAACTCTGACCGCAGCAACTCTTATTAATGGAAACATTTAATTTGATGGCTTACAGTTTCAGAAGTTTAGTCCACTGTCATCATGGAGGTACATGGTAGCATCCAGGCAGACATGGTGCTAGAGCTGAGAGTTCCATAGCTTGATTGGCAGGCAAAGGAAGTGGTCTTAGAGCTTGAGCGTATTTGAGACCTCAAAGTCTGCCTCTACCATGACGCACTTCCTCCAACAATACTACATCTACTCTACAAGGTCACACCTCCTAATAGTGCCACTCTCTATGGAAGGCATTTTCTTTCAAAGCAACACACTAGCTCATAATGAATTTGCAACAATATCAATATATCTATTGCTCATAGTTGGATTGAAGTTTTAAAACTTGGAATTTATACTGATGATTTAAATATATTAGTAATTATTCAGAAACATTTAAGCATACATTATTTGGCTACTATACTGTGTTTTGATATATTCCCATTTGGTGTCCCTGGGCTATTATCTCTGTAGGAGTTTATATCAATGCTTCAGAAATTTTAATCTACATGGAAATTATCTGGTGATCCTTTCCAAACTGTTTCTCATTCTAGGGTCTGTAGTGAAATCTCAGGTCCCAGATAGTAACTAATTTTTGTTTGTTTATTTGTTGGTTCATTTGTTATTCTGATCAAAATTGGAATAGTAACATTCTAGTATTCTTTTAACAAATACGACTCTATAACACCTTTTTTCAATTTTTTTATTATGTATATAAGTGTTTTGTCTACATGTATGTTTATGTACCATATGCATGCCTGGAGACCACATACACAAAAAGAAGGTGCCAGATTCTCTGAAATTGGGGCTATGGACTATGGACTATTATAAGTTGCCATTTGATTGGGGGAACCATACCAGAGTCCTCTGCACATGCACCAAGAGTTCTTAGCCCTTGAGTCAACTCTCCAGCTTCTGCAACAAAAGTTTGCTTTTAGAGTAACTGAAGTCATTGAATAATGTAACTAAAGTCTTTAATTTCTTCATAGAAATAAGTTAATACAGGATTCTAAAATTGCATAGCTATTACATTTGAATTAAATTAGTAATTTAGGTTTTTCCTTTTTAAAAATACATTTAGGATGTTTTTCTTTTTAAAAAATATATTGGCAGCTAGGCATAGTGTTATACCTCTAATCCAAGCACTCTGTAAACTGATGCAGGAAAAATGTAATAAGGTCAAGGCTAGCATGTGCTTTGTAGTGAAACTCATGCCAAGATAGGCTATAGTATGACATACTGTCTCAAACAATGCATTGGTAAATTATTTTTATTTTCATAAGCCTGGTCTATAATATCCTGTTGTCCTTTGAGGGTGAACTTTCTCGGGGTGTAAACATTAGCCAGGTTCTATGTAAATATAGTACTCCAGTACCGCTTATAGAATAAGGAAGTGTAGACAAGCAAATGTCCTACACTGGTTTCTGTTGGGCTCCATGAACACAGCATTACTCAAAGTCCGGATTAGGACAAGTTGTATTGTGACAAGATATCTTTACCAACAGTTTTCTGCTGTGTTCTAATGTGAGCCAACTTTTTCCAGTGAACTGTTTGAAAATGTAACCTTTGTTCTTCTCTAGTTAGGGATCATGCTATTCTCTCTCCATCAAACTTTAGGAGGGCAAAGGAATGCCATTAAGTTATGTGAGCAATATTTTAAAATAATAGTGTCTTATAGTTATAACCAAGGGATCATTAAGATACTAATACCCAGGTGATTCCTAGTCATGTATATTTTTGAGTATTTAAAATTTTAAATTATAAATAATATTTGTATATATTTAAAAGATGGAGCATGATATTTCTATTTTTTCTCTTCATTTTTTGATAATTTTAGTTTTTTATTGATATTTATTGAGCTCTACATTTTTCTCTGCTTCCCTCCCTGCCTCTCCCCTCCCCCTTTCAGCCCTCCCCCAAGGTCCCATGCTCCCAATTTACTCAGGAAATCTTGTCTTTTTCTATTTTCTGCTTCCCGTGTAGATTAGATCTATGTAAGTCTCTCTTAGTGTCCTCATTGTTGTCTACGTTCTCTGGGATTACGTTTTGTAGGGTGGCTTTCTTTGTTTTATGTTTACAAACCACCTATGAGTGAAGACATGTGATAATTATCTTTCTGTGTCTGTGTTACCTTACTCAAAATGATGTTTTCTAGCTCCATCCATTTTCCGGAAAATTCAGAATGTCATTATTCTTTTCTACTGTGTAGTGCTCCATTGTGTAAATATATCACATTTTCCATATCCATTCTTCAGTCGAAGGGCATTTAGGTTGTTTCCAGGTTCTGTCTATGACAAACAATGCTGCTATGAACATAATTGAGCACATGTCCTTGTGGCACAATTGACCCTCCTTTGGATATATATCCAAAAGTGGTATTACTGGGTCTAGAGCTAGAGAAAGGTTGTTTCCTAATTTTCTGAGAAATTGCCACACTGACATCCAAAAGGGCTGTATCAGCTTGCATTCCCACCAGCAATGGAAGAGTGTTCCCTTTTCCCCACAATCTCTCCAGCATAATTTGTCATCAATGTTTTTGATCTTGGTCATTCTTACAGGTGTAAGATGGAATCTC
>LOEQ01012413.1:13758-24408 GCA_001685075.1 Bramus lutescens
AGGCAGTTTCTTTATTAACCAATGAAAGTAACACATAGACAGATGACCCTCCTACATCAGAGAGGAGTCCAGAAGCTTTTTGGACTTTGTGTGAGCCTTACATTGGGATACATTTTACTAAGGTGTATCTTATTTTGGTGGTTTGTAGTGTTATCCTAACAAGCAGTAGATTATCACATAGAGTGTGTAAATTATTGGCATGTGTTATTTGTGCGTTAGTGCTGTGAGCTTCTTGTCCTTGCCCAGTCCTTCCAGAGGTGATGGCTGGCAGTGCCAGACTAGCCTTGTGACACTGAAGTTGTGTTTTGGGGGTGATGTCCCATTCCTCTCCTTAGACACCCTGCTCTCCACCTCCTCTGCTTGAGTGGATTAGTGCTGGGAGTGTGAGGAAAGGGAAAACTGGATATTTGGTCTATCAGGCACCAACACCCCTTCCCAAGATCCCTGAACTACCAGGAGCTTAAAGCATGAATGCTTTATTTCTGGCCTTGAGTAGGTCTGCCACCCTGAGATGATGGCACTTGAAAAGGTGAATAACTTCTCTTAGCCTAGATGCTCAGCTTGTTTTCTTGGTACGCTGCCACTGATGGGCATGGGCGTGCCAGGGTTCATGCTGTACAATCGTGTGTTAGCACCACGTTGTCACTGATGGGTATGGGTGTGCCAGGGTTCACTCTGTACATTCATGTATGTTAGCACCACGTTGTCACTGATGTGCGTGGGTGTGCCAGGGTTCACGCTGTACATTCGTGCTCAGATGCTGCCTGGGAACCCTCTAGTTATGTAGATTGTTCTTAAGGTGATGAGATGCCCAACCTGCATTGCTGGATCTTTCCTGCATGCCAGAAGGCAGATGCCAGCTAGTGACCAGCATGCTCCTGCTGCAGACTGAGAAGCAATCCCCTTTGGTGTTGCTGAAAATCATGCTCTAATATTTTTCTTCCTATATCAAGCAGGCAAACATTACAGGAAGCCCATTCATTCTGACTGGAGCGCATCTCTTACACAACTAATTTGATTCAGGGATAGGATCAGGGCAGGGACAACTTACTGGCATACTGTAGGGGTTGTGAAGCATAAAACCTGTGCCCAGCCCTGGGGATCTGAGCAGCCAGCATCCACTTATTTATAAAGGCAGCTTGCAGGGAGACCAAGTGTGACTGTGGGAGGTATTTATGTTTTGTGATTGCTGTTTGGACTTCTAAAACAAGCTTCATTGTTTAGAACAGTTCACATTTATGGCGAAGTGGGGTTGCTGTCCAAAGACCACCCTGTGTTTTCCCCATTAGCCATGTCTTGGATTTGCACAGTAGTACATTTATGAAAATTAATGAGCTAGTGCTGATGTAGTGTTATTAATTCAAACCCATAGTCTATGCACGTTTCTTTAATGTATACCCAGATCTCACCCAGGATGTCACATGTTAGGGGTTGAATCTGATAGGACCCCACAGACACTTGGTCCCCAGCTGTGACACTGTTTTGAAGGTTATTGAGTCTGGGAAGTTGGGTCTGTCTGGGAGTAGGTCACAAGGATCAGGCTTTTGAAGGTTATACCCACTCCTAGCTCTAGCTTGCCTTCTGGTCCTCCCTGGAGGAGTCTTCACAGTGTACTCCCTCCTGCTCCAAGACCTGAGCTGTTCGCATCAGGATAGACTAAATCCCTGCAGAACTGCGAGCCCAAACACATCTTCCTCTTGAGTTGTTTCTGCTAGACATCTTGTCATGGTCATGTGAAGTGTGAGCAATACTTTCATTATGCCCCTTCACTGTGTCTCCTTATGTTCTCTTGGCTGTGACCTTGGCCTTCTGAAGAATACTGGTCAGAAATTCTCTAGGATGCCTCCCTTTCTATCTCTCTTATAATCAGTTTGACGTTTGTATTTGGTGGCATTTGGAGGCAGAAGACCACAGGGCAAAGGGGCCTTCTCATCCCATCATTTCAAGGTTTATGAAGTCACAGTGTGTGTTGTGCTTGAGGTGGACCTTGGTTACATGACTAAGGAAGTGGTACTCAGGTTTCTTTAGGATGAGCTACCTTCTTTCTCACTGTGCTTTTTTTGGAGGAAGTCCCTCTCTGTAGCCCTTACCTGAGGTGTAAGGAGTGACCCTCCTCCAGCCTGAGGGTGAAAGCTCTGCATGAGTTATTTGTGATTCTTCTGCTTGTGGGATTTCTTTTTCATTATTTATTTCCTTGTATAAATAAAGATGTATGACTCTTTACTTTATTTCTGTTATAGTCAGTATTACTTCATTATGTTGCTAAAATTATTTCTGTTCAGCTCCTATGTCCCTTTAATACAACCCCAGCATTATGAGGCCATTGACAATTGTCTTTTTTCTTTTTTTTTTTAAATAAGTAGTTCTGGAAATTGAACCTAGGACCTCACCTGTGCTAGGTAAATGTTTTTCCACTGAGCTGTATCCCAACCCGAGCCATCATTTCTGTACTTTCTGCTCTCCCTACACTTCTCACCTAGTTCCTGAGCGAATCAGCCCGTCCTCCGAGGAGGCTGGATTCTGGATCTCTTTTTTGTTAGAGAATGGTATTAGGAAATCTGGATGCTGGGTGATTAGTACTTTTAGAATTCTTTGCTTTTAAGACTCCCCTGACAAAATACAAAAATATATGGGCTTATTAGTGTGTATACACGTATGTGTTTTACAGATGTTTCTGTCTGTAGCCACCTGTGTCTATACAAACATGAGCTCAGAGTGATGTCTTCAGTGACAGTCTGTGCCACGTGCTCATCCTAGCCTCCTGCCCCTGTTCTCACTTCAATAGTGAGTTGATCTTCGACATCTGCTCTTCGTTTGCACCCTTAATTCAAGTGTGCATGTGGGGTGATGCCTGTTGTTCGTTGGAACTCCTAGTTGGGAGACAGCTTTAGCAAGCGCTGGCACAGAGCTTCATCTGCCTGCAGGTGTGCAGGTTATGCTTGCCTTTAAGACTTTCCAGGGTCCGCAGAGCCCCTACTTCAGTGGGGGTCATTTAACATATTTCTAATATAGTTCTCTTGGCCTGTCACGCTAGTCACTCCATTCTAGGATTCTCTGTCACTTTAAATGATCACTTTTTTTGTCAGCTTTTGGGTTTATCCTTCGTGACGTATGGAACATCGGCTCAAGCATATGCCTATTGTCACATGTTCACTGTTACGGAAGTGTAAAAGTAGCACCCCACTTTCCTGCATTTCAGCTATCCAACCCTCCCCACTGCGATAAAGCCCTGGACACCACTGGTTTTTTCACCATGTCTGTAGTTCTGACTTTCCAGACTGTGAGCCACATCACCGGAATTGGATAGTGAGATTTTCACCATGTCTGTAGTTCTGACTTTCCAGACTGTGAGCCCCATCACCGGAATTGGATAGTGAGATTTTCACCATGTCTGTAGTTCTGACTTTCCAGACTGTGAGCCACATCACCGGAATTGGATAGTGAGAGCGGAGATAAGCAGGCCCAGGTGCGAGACGAGATAAAGGACCTGGGCTGTGCTAAGTGGGTTCTGACTGTGGATGGCAGAGACTCCAAACTCATCTGTTCTCCTTGTTTTTGTCCCCATTTTTTTTTGTCTCAGAGATCTTTTGGCTGTCACTCATGTGGTTGTCCCGGAGCACTGTTGGTGTGGGAAGCATGGGGGTGAGGTGATTTACTATGGTCATTAAATCTTCAGTGGGCCATGTACCTGAGCAATGATCAGCACAAATGTTTCTTAGACTTCTTCTTCTCCCTTAGGTAAGATGGGAGTGGGAAAAGACCGTTTTTCTAGATTGGAGAGCAAGTAAAGTCTGTTCTCCTGCAGCGTAGGCTGCCATGTCTCTTGTTCACACTTTCCCAAGAACAGGTTTCCTCCCTGTACACAGCCCACAGGCGATCTTCCTGGATGTTTAGCCATGAGAACATGAGAGTATTCTTAGAGATTAAATGCCCCCAAGTGTGGAGATTCCTAAGGGCTGGCACCCAGCAACCTTATTATTATTATTAATTATTATTTTACTTTTAGCTCAGGCTCAAATGCCTCTAGCATTTGTCCAAGATCAATCTGTTTGGGACTCGCGTTAGTCTATGGCTCCAGGACTGTCTCCAGTAGATGCTAGACCCTGGCCTTATGGGCTTCAGATTCCAGAGAAGTTTGTCAGGATTCTACCTCTCTAAGGAATGTGACCAAAGCCACCCATCTTCTTCAGTGTGTTCTTTTGTGCTGTACCTGTAGGAGCTGAAACTGGATGTTACCATTTGCCTTTTTACATACGAATTGTAAGTCCAGGTGGCTCTCTTACCAGCAAGTCGTGTGTCTGGAATCTAGGGGTCTTCACCTCTAGTCTTGGGGGTGTGGGTCCACTCTGCTGTGCTGTTTGGCTGATGACAGCGCTTAGATTCAGTAGTTGGAGAATGCAAGCTTCCGAACAGTCAAGAACGCCATGGTTAATCCAACCTGGACTCAGGTGTATTATTGCAGAGGAAGTGAGGCTTCCCTCGGCTTCTTGCACAGAAAGACTGGGTTAATGGCTGGGTGTGTTGGAGCATGGCCCTGAGGCAGGAAGATCATGAATTGGAGAGCAGCCTGGGCCAAACAAAAAGACACTTTCTCAAAACAACAAAACAAACCTCCACCAATTCCCTCCAAGCTCCAGACGTGGCTTGTGTTTTACTGTTGGTGTCTAGCTTCCTTGTTCTTCCTCATTCCTCTGTGTCTAATTTGAAAACACTAGAGTGTCTGGAGCTCAGAAGACTCCATATTTCCATTCGTCTGAAATTAAATGACAGCCTGCTGTAAACTGTCTTTTGGTGCCTGTAGCAATGCCCCTGGCAGCAATGAGGTGCTCCTGGAACCTTCCAATGGAGGCTCCAGTTCAGTCTGAGTGGGTGGCACAGATGTCAAAATGAGATGGCCTTGCTTTTTATACTTCTCTGAATAGAATTGCTATTTTAAGCGGCATATCATTAAAATGTAGGTTTTTTTTATATGGACCGTTAAGTAAATTTGGCTTCTCATTGCTCACACTTTTGCAAAGGAAAGAAAGGGCTATAGCAATCTGAGTGGAAGAGGACATCTGGTTGCAGAAACTGGTTACTACCTACTCTTTGCCAGTTAGCTTCTGTCTGTTGCATTAAGCCTGTAGACAGGCTGGCACAACTATCCCTTTATTTGTACTGCTGAGAATTTGCCATCAATGTATATGTTATTCTGTTGGAACTTTGAAAAGCTAGCCCCACAAATGAGAACATTTCTGTGGAACCTGTCTGTTGGTTTCCTATGGGAACCAAGTTCAAGTAGACATTCAGTCATGTAGGACCCAAGATTCAAAAAAAGGAGCACCACAGAGCTTCTAACTTACCTGTACCTCTACTGTCCCAGTGCAGAAGCCACACTTGTGACATCTTGGGAGGAGGCTGCATATGACATGAGTTCATTTGGTTGGCCTTCACCCCATGCCTTTCTCTGGGCCAGAACCAGGTTTCTTCGAAACCTCTGAAGTGGTGGGGTGTCACATGATTTGGTCACATGGCTGTTGTCCAAGTTTTCTGGGTTAATCCCAGAAATGGAATGAATGCAGTTGGGGTTTTCTATGGTATATCTAATGCACTTGAGCATTTTAACAAGCCAGCAGTTATGGTAATTTTAATGGGAGATTCCTGTTCCACTTTGCATAAGTGATGAATTTAAATTTGATTGAGTCTTTGAATGCAAATCCTCAGAGAATAAAGATGAAATTCTTTAATGCTTTGTGGTATGTCTTTGAGTATTCTGATTTAAGTATTTCAGTTTTACATCATTCCATTTACCAGGGCATTTGAAAAGGAACATGGTTTTGCCTTTGGCTTTGTAATTACCATAATTTGATTACCATGCTTTTTTAATGGACCAATAGGCAGAATATGCCTGAGAATTTTGAGGTGTAGCAGAGTCGGCACCTGTGCTCTTGCACGTGTGATGGTATTGATGGTGGTAACTGTATAGGGTTATAGATGCTCCTCAGGTTAGCTCCATTTGACCTAGTACTTGAAAGTAGCAAGAACCAAAGGATGTTTGGGGCCATGTACTGAGTTCTATTCTACCATTGCAGTTCTACGTAATTATCAAACCCTGAATTTCTTACTTTCCTTTCAAAAATCTCTTTTAGATGGTTATTTTCATTTTGTTTCATACAGTACTTTTTCAGTAACTTGGCAAAATTATATTTGTACCAAAAATATGTTCCCAATACAATCATACTGCATATGACTTTTGTAATGTCATTAATTTGCCTTATAACTTGAGGGGCACTTGAGATGGTAAGGTTCTGGCAGATGGGCTGTGTCTCCAAGAATAACAGGAATCTGACTGCCCTCTCTTGTATTTTTAAAGATGGGAACTGTGGACAAGCTTAGGCATATGCAGAGCGAAGGGCAGGCTGCACAGAGCTGGCCTTCTGCTGCCTGCTATGACTGTCACTCACTCCTCGCCATTCTTGTCATTGGTACCCACTGCTGCTCCTTCTCCCTGAGTGAAGCCAGTCTGAGACATCACACTAGTTTGTTTCTAGATCCCCAAATGGTCTTGCCACCATGCCATGAACGTTCCTGTAAATATAACTGCTTCTATTGCCAAAGGTGCCTCATGTTCAGGTTTCTCTGTCTTTCTTTCTTCTTTTTGCTCTTGGCTGTGTCTCTCAGGGTCTTTCTTTCTTTTTTTTTAATCTCTCCTTTTTATTTTTTCCTCCTGCTGGAGACCAGAGACCACATGCCCATCTATGATCCTTAGATCCACATGCTAGAAAAAAAATGTAGTAACATCCTGCTTAACAATGGAAACACATTTAGAAAACATGTCAATTAGTTTCATCATTGACCAGATACTATGAAGTCATTGAACAAACAAGATATTATAGGTCAGCGGCCTCTTGGTGTAGTCAGGAAACAGGGTGGACTTGAGATGTGGGATGCCAGTTTTGGTAATAGCTGTTTCTTAGTAGATAGGAGTGCACTTCCAAGTAATGATTTTAAACTCCAGAGCGCAGACCAGGGGTCTAGCTCAGTTGAGAGTGTGCTGACCTGGGTTCCACAGTGTCCTAAGTTTGATCTCCAGACCCACCTCAGTGGAGAGTATTTGTGATTTCTTGTGATCCAGTGCTTAGAAAGGCAAGGACAAGGAGATCAGAAGGTCAAGGCCAACCATGGCTATATCATTAACCAAAACATCTTCATGTGGTTCACAACTACAGACATCTAAGTGGTTAGTTTTAAAGTTACTTTAAAATCATCCTCTGTAAGCTTTGGAACTTGGATGGAAAGAGATCCTGGTAGTTGGGAGACAAGGAATACTAAGTGCTCGGATGAAAAAATATTTTGAGAGTCAGGGGCCAGGGAATACTGACGTTTACAGCTCGGGTGGAAGAGGATTCTGGCAGTCAAGAGGCATAGCGGCTTACAGCCCTCTTCTAGGGAAAGGTTTCCCCAATGTAACAATTCTGTTCCCGGAGGAGAGGGCTTCCTCAGCGAAGGTGTTACAGTTTGGAGAGTAACAACTCAGCTCTGCTAAGGGAAGGTTTCCCCAGCGAAAGTGTTACAGCTCCATCTCTGTTCCAGTGAAAGAGGGTCTTCACTCAAACCTCATTCAAGAGATTTATTGGGAGGGAAGAATTCAGGAGAGTGGCTGCCTCTTCCAGGGTGGAAGAAGAACAGCAACAAACTGAACATGTGCAGGGCTTATGTGGTGCTTCTTAGGGGGAAGATTGTTTTCTAGGGGGAAGATTTTCAGGTTGAGAATTGGTCTGATTTCAGTCTCTTGAGTGCAGATTAGCCAGAATCTCGGTTCAGGGTTTTCTGCTCAGAGATTGGTTTGTTTCCCTGCCCAGGGATTGGCTGGTTTTCTTCTTAGGTGATTGGGTAGATTTGGCTCTGGTATTAGGGCCAAACTGTGTTTCTTTCACTGGCTTTTTGGTTTTGGCTCTAGTTTTGAGGCCAGTGCATATTTCTTTCACTGGCTCTGACTCTAGGACCAAAGTGTGCTTCTTTTGCATTGGTTTCAGAGTCAGGGTGTATTTCTTTGGTTCTGGGTTTGGGGCTAAAGTATTCTTTCTCTGGCTCAGGTTTCTGAGCCAGGGTGGGTTTCTTTCACTGGCTCTTTCAGAGTCAGGGTGGGTTTCTTAGCCAGCCCTTTTCTCCTTCTCTCTCCAGTTAAGCCACTAGTCCAGTAAGCTGGTTCACTTGCTTCATTTCTGCTTTTGCTTTTATGGATTTACATTTTGCTTTTTCAATTAGTTTACTCTCATAGTTATAGTAAACGTTTACCATTACGAAGTTAAACATGTTGTCTTAGTTAGGGTTTCTGTTGCTGCGAACAGACACTGTGACTACAGCAGTTCCTATAAAGGAAGACATTTGATTAGGGTAACTCGCTAACAGTTTCGGAGGTTCAGTTCATTATCATCATCATGGGGAGCATGGTGGCATGCAGGCAAACATGGTGCTGGAGAAGTAGCTGACAGTCCCACATCTTGCAGTCATTTGGAACTGAAGTGAATGTTACACTGAGAGAAACTTGAACAAACAAGACCTCAAAGCCCTCCCCCACAGTGACACACTTCCTCCAACAAAGCCATACCTACCTCAACAACAATCTAATAATGCCACTCCCTTTGCAGACCATTTTCTTTCAAACCACCATACATGTATAATTTAGTATTTCTTCATACTTCTAGTTGTGATCGCCGTTCTCTCTGACCTGTTTCCTTACCTTCTCTCAACATCCCAGTCCCCCATAACTGTTGCTGTTTTATGCATTTTCTTTAAATCTGTTGAGTGTTGGGAGCTGAACCTCACCTGTGTTCTGCTTCTGTTTAGAACTCATAAGTAAATAGTCCATTGTCCATATAGTACATGTGTGCATGGGCTTTCTGTGTGTGGTTGTAGCTCTTGGTTCTGTAACATAACGCTATGCAATGCTATATCCTGGGTACCAGAGAATGGATGTGCAGAGCAGTTGCATAGGCCCCACCAGTGTGACGGATGCTGTGCCTTACTCTATGGCACTCTTCCTCTCCTCTTGTTTATCATTTGCATTTTTGATTTACCTCTAGTGGCTTTTGTGCAGAGTATAAAAGATTTTTATTTTGTAAAGCTAAATTTATCAGGTTTTTGTTGTTGCGGAAACCTAATTATAGGGTCTATTTCTCAACTCCGAAGCTACAGAGGGATTTCAATTTTCTTCTAGTGCTTACATGGATGTTCTCTGATTCTCTGTCTCTCTCTTTTTCTCGTTTCCCCCCCCTCCNCTGCTGTCTTTTACTTTCCCTCTCATTTGCATTTCTGTTCTATTTGGAAATAATTTTGATGTAATTGGCACGAAGCAGCTGCGTCATTTCCCTTGTCCTTACAGCACGTAGTTGCACCATGTCAGTTGTTAGCAGTGTGGATTTTCTCAGTGATTTTAGGTGACCTCCTTGTCATATACTAGAACAATAGACCAATGCATCTGATTCTGGATATTTTGCTTTTGTTCCATTTATCTGTCAGTTCATAGATCAGAATTGCCCTGTTTCACCCCAGCAGACACTTTATGGGACTCTGCAGTATCTCCAGGACTAGCCTTCTTGGCTATTCTTTATTGATTTCGCTTAGTTGTTCTTCTAGATGAGGCATATAATCAATTTGCCTGCCCTCTAGGAAACATTGATGGCAATTTTGCTTTATCATAATGCCATTAAATTTCATCAAATTTATGGATTACCTTTGGGAGATTGACTTTATTTATTTATTTTTTTAGACAGGGTCTCATGTATACCAGGGTAGCCTCGAACTTGCTATGTTTAGTTCCTGTCTATTAATTACTTTTTTCATTTCTGAGACAAGATACCTACAACAGCAATGTAAGGAAGGGAGAGTTTATTCTGCTCATTGTTTGAGGGTGCAGTGCATGATGGGAGAGAAGTGATAGCAGCAGGAGCATATTGGATCCACCGTCAGCAGGCAGATAGAGATGTGTGCTGATATTTGGTTGCCTTTCCCGTTTTCCTTTTTATTCAGCCCGGGTCCTAAGCCCATGGAATGGCACCTCCCACAGTGAGAGTGGAACTTCCCACCTCAGGTAACCTAGCCTAGAAACCTCGTCACAGACATGCCCAGAGGTTTGTCTTCTGAGTGATTCTGGGTGCTATCAACATGAACCATCACCATGGCCTAGGATGACTGTGCTGTTGCTCATTGTCCTGCCTCCACCTGAGATAACAGGCTGGCATCACTATACCTGGTTATGCAGTGCTAGGGTTCTAACTCAGGGCTTCGTGATGCTAGGCAGGCGCTCTACTGAGCTGCGCAAACCTGTCTCTTTAGCATTGTCTACATTTATCAGTGAGCATGCTGTATCTTCCTATTTGAATTCTTCGCCTTCATGAACATGGCACCAGGTCATTATATGGCTTTTAGGCAATTCCTGTCATGTTCACAATCTTGTAGTGTGTGTATTTTGCTGCTGTGGATATGCTTTTCTCTTCTGTTGTAGTTTGTAACTGAATGTCTGTGGTTTGAATATACATTACCAATTCTGTATATTTATTTTACAACCCTTTGAATGTTTTCTTGTACTTTTTATTTTATATACATTTTTCCTATAAAGCCACATTCTCTACAAATAAAGAGAATTTAATCAAATCTGCATATTTTATT
>LOEQ01012414.1:800-11027 GCA_001685075.1 Bramus lutescens
GTTTCTTTATTAACCAATGAGAGTAACGCATAGACAGATGACCCTCCTACATCAAAGCTTTCTCACTAGAGAGCTTGAAACTACTCTTTTGAACAGGATGAAAAGATTGTTCTGCCAATGATGGTATGGGAGACTTGGGAACAGTTCCTACAGCAGCATGAATAGTATGAAGGCTTCTTGCCTGGTGAGTGGGCAGAGGCCTTATACAGTCTACTCAATGAGGAGATTGCCTGATGCTCTGCAGCCCGTAGTCGTTCTATAGCCTTCTGCAGTCAGTTTACACACTTGCAGCCTGTTAAGCCATCAAGTTGCCTGTTCTTCAAGCACATTTAGAGCCTATCTATCCTATGATATCTTTTAACAGGTTTAGTTACCCTTTCTCCACCACCTGTATTCCACTGGGTAGCTTCTGGTTCTTTTGGAAATAATGCATATCTGCTACCTGCCCCTACTAGAAATCTGCTAAGTGTTGAATTATATCTTTAAGTTCTTGGTTCAACTTTTCTGTTGTTCCTTCCTCAAATACTCTCCTATGCTGAACTTCCTTCTGTACTGCTTTCATCAGATCCTGACCACAAACTTCTCCTCCTTAAACTATCATGCTGTTTCTTCTCCCAACAATATCAAGAATAGTAAAAGTTAATGTAGATTATATGAGGTATACGTATAGTGTAATCAATTGTAAACTCTCAATCCTTGTTACTTTTTTTTGTCTGTTATTTCTCATACATAAAAATGATAAAAGAAAACCCAAGTCAGACATTTTGTGTATAGATTATTCCCATATTACTAATTGGGGTGGTGAAAAAAAACCCTCATTTTCTCCCTTATCTGTGGTTTGGGGAATCTGGAGTAATTAACTTCTAGAAAACTATCTGGCTATAAAATTCATTACTATTTGTTTGTCTATTGAAACAAAATCCAAGCCATAAAAAATTACTATTTCAGAATCTTTGCTCAGAGAAATACCTTGTAGAGATGATTAAATTCAGCTACTACATGCACAATGATCCGCATCTCAATGTATTCCCCCCAAAAAGAACAACTGGAGACTACATCAAAGAGAAACACTCATTATTTTGATTAATTTGTGAACTTACAGTTTTGTTTTGGAAATATTTTCTTAAATATACACTAAGCATTTTTCTAAGTGTATAACAGCTAAACATTCATAGGGAATTTAATAGTATAACTGAAATTAAAGGATTTACAAATTTTCAAATATTAGTTACATAGCCAATTGATGATAGAGACATACCTAATAGAGAAACAGAAATAAAACAAATTAGTTGTATAACCCACTATGTATTTAAAATTATGGTACTTTGAGAGCTGGAGAGATAGCTGAGCATTGAAAAAGGCTTGTGGCTCTTGTAGAGAACCCGAGCTTTATTCTCTATACCTATGCAAGAAACCTTTAAATTGCCTATAATTTCTGCGCTCCTTGATCCAATGCCCTTTGTAAGCCTCCATTAGTATGCACATTAAAGTTCATTTATCTATACACAGGCATACATAAACACATATTTTAAACATATAATGCTTTAAATTGTTTTGAGTCCCATAATATACCTGAAGTTTGATTTTGTCTGCTACCTCTTTTAAAAGCAAGGAAAATACCCCAAGGGACTGTAGAAATATGCAGTTCAGTTATTCAGAGAACCATTGATACATTGAAGCAGTTCTTTAGCAAATTATATGAAGATATCACCTAATTTTATTTCATATCTCTGGTGTATTAATAGTGTCAAATTTATTAACAGTTCTACAATGTTTAATATGCTATGAGTAATGTTATTGCTGTAACATATTCTTTGCCTGTGCCCCAGAAAGCAGAACCCGGATCTGGGTACTTTCAATACATCTTTTTTTGAAGAAGATAAGGGAAAAGAGGGAAAATGCCTGATCTTGTGCAACTACGTAAGTACTTCTGACATTAAATATGTCAACTGTCTCTCTTCTTTTGATTTTGTGTCTCCCTATGTTTAAAAATTCCTATCAAGGAAATTTTCCAAATGTGCTGTCTTCATAGAATTTAGTGATCATCTTTACTAAAACAGATCAAAAGCACTGTTGGCAGATGCAGAAATCTTACAGGCTCACCAAGCCATGCTAACAGTCTACATTTAGGAAACTGAGTCGCTGAAATAACGACTGAGGTTCTGAGAACTTTCCACCTCAGTGACATATGCGCTTTGTGCACCAGTTGGTTTATCTGCATGACCTTTCTTGCGCTTCTCACAGTCTAATCTTCCAGACTCCCAGGGGGAAGTGTGACTTGTCTATGTCCACTCCTCATCTTCCAAAAGATTCTAAGAATTTGTTAATAATTTACTTCATTTAAAAGTACACAGGCATTAGGGTTGGAAGTCGTTCTGTCTATGCATTGCTTTTACTGGTTAAGGAATAAGGCATGGTCTTGAGCAACGGTTCAGCAGTTATAAGTGCTAACCACTCCTCTCAAAGATCCACTTGTGAGTTCCAGAATGTACAGGGTGGCTCAACTGTCTATATAACTCCACTTCTGGGGAATCTGATGCCCACTTTTAGACTTCACATGTAAAAGACACATATGTGGGGCTCAAACATATATGCAGGCCAACTGCTTATATACATAAAATAGTTAAGGAGAATACATTTATATAAGTACACAGAAATTCTGTGTTCACTGATATTTATTTAAGCAGCTTGCCTCTTCATTTTATCTGGATCTAATCCAAATATTTCTTTCAGTTCTGAAAACTCCCACCAGTGAAACACAGGCTATATGATGACATAAGGTTTCTATTAGAGAAATATTGAAACATATTAATGAATTTCTCCACCTACACTTAGATACTTCCACTATGTGGGACTTATTATTATCTGGGGAGCAACTGTTAGCTGATGCAGCATAGCTATTAATTTTTAGATTTTACAGTTTTCCTTAGCATTTACTTAAGAAATCTATAGCTAAATTAAAACCAAATATCCTAGCTTGTTTTGTCCTGTTTGGCCATTGTCTCTTAGAGGCCTGCTCTTTTTTGATGAGGAAGAACAGGTAGAGTGGATCTGGAAAAAAAATGGGGGGAGACTGGACAAGAGCTAGTCACAAGAGGGAGGGTAAATTGAGGTTGAGATATATTGTATGAGAAAAAAAATCTATTTCTAATAAAAAATAAAAATGGCATGAATCGCTACATATTTTCATATTTTATTCTCATATCAAAGATATAAGAAAATGTTGTAATAATACTGCAAACCAGAAGGCAATTTGAATTTCTTTTTTCACATATTTAACAGGGTTTTTATATACTGACATAAATAAATATACTATTAACTTTAAGAACGGCTTGGATTTATGTGAGGAAGAGAGAGAGAACATATGAAAGAAGAAAGCTTACAAATACCACACGGAGCAGTTAATCAGTTTGTCTTGAGCAAAATTTTAAGCCAAGTAAAGATGTCGTACTTGTATGCTTCAATTATATTCCAATGCTTGTGCTTAAAAAACTTTACTATGGTTTTGGGATATTACTCTGTCACCCCTTTTAAAATATATTACTGGCCCAGAGATAAAAGTGATTAAAATATTATTATAGAATTTCAAATACTATTGTATTAAAAACAAAGTGCAGTGGTTTGTACCTAATACAAACAGTGGAATACACATAAATTAGCAAGTTTAAGTGAAGAAGATTTGTAAAAATGCTGAAAGGGAGTTTAATTTTCTTAGGAAACTATGGTTCCTAAAATCCATTGAAGCATCTTAGTGATTTTTTTCTAACTAATACAATAAAACTACTATTTATTTATTTTGTGTTCCATGCTGACATGGAACATTAATATATTAACATTATATTAATATTAATGTTATGAATATTAATCAAGCATACTTTTTTCAGTTAATATAATTGCTGAAGACAGAAAATATAACAAAACTAAACAGTTTTAAGTAGACAAAATGATATTATTAAGATCTTTATAAAATCTGACACCATGTAAGAAAGAACACATTTGTGTGTATCATTGCATTTTCAAGTCATATTATTAGGTCTTTAAAACATGAATTGCATAGCCAGAAAGAGTAATTGCTATCATTAAGGTACTATTGTATGTATTTCTCCACAGAGTTTAATGGATTCTCTGAAAGGCAAAATATAGCATTTCATGGAAAAGAGCCCACCATGTTCTATCTGTCCGATGAAAGTCATGCTCCCATGCTCTGGAACAGAGCATATTTTTCTGTGTTTGGCATCGTTTGAGCTTCAAAACCTTTAGAAAGAAGTTCTTCAGGACCAGTGCTACTGGGGGAACAAGCTTTGTGGACACAAATGGGGTATTCTTGTGCAGAATGAAGTGAGAAGTGCCTGGCACATGTCTGGGTTAGTACAAGTCAGGATTTCACAATTATCTGTGTGAATTTTAGGACTGAGATTGAGATATAAGGAAATATTTTTTTTTAAAGAAACTTGATACAATGAGACTCTGGCCAATTGATTATTTAGAAAGCAACTTGTGTCAGCCCAGCAGAATAATGATGCAGGAGGAGACAATAAACTATTTCTAGTATCATTCCACTGCATTTATTTCCTTCAATGGGATTCTCTTTTTGATCACTCTTCAGAGTGCACTTAAGTGGCTAGTTGGTTTATGAAAGATTTCTAATCAAGAAACATAAAAATGAAGTGTCATCCTGTGGATTACAATAAGCTCCTGGCTAGATGCAAAAACAAACAAACAAATAAAAATCCTGGACACTCTTGCCTAAAAACTCTGTATATTTTGACGTGCATAATTTGAATTGAAATGTTATTTTGAAAAAAAGAAAACTTCAAGATGCACTGTGTATTAGAACACAGAAATACCAAGCAGCATATTAGGTAAGTGTTGGAGAATGTGTCTTTTCATGTAGTTGAATTTATAATATAAATAAATTGCCTAAAAGGTAAACATGTTATACAGAGGTATTTATTAACTGGAACACATAAGTTGCCATAATAAAGAAAGCTTTATTTTATTCACTTAAGAAATCCTTATTTCTAAACTGGAAAATATTAGTGTCTCAGATTCTGCATCCCTGAAGAAAACTGTCTCTTCTTCCACCAGCAGCCATCAGATGAAAAGAATAACTCTGTAGCTAGCAGTGGGATTTCATGACTCACTTTCTCACCCAGATTGTGTAGTAAGAGACTACTCGATCATTTCCCAGCTGCCCAGATCTGAATAATCACACGGAAACTATATTAGCTACAACACTGCTTGGCCAACAACTCAGGATATTTCTAACTATCTTTTATATCTTAAATTAACTCCTTTCTTTTATTTTGTATTTTACCACAGGCTTGTAGTGGGTTACTTCTTGTTTCTTGGGCATCTGCCTCCTTCAGTAGCCATATGGCATTTCTTTGACACCTGCCTCCTCTTACTCTAAACCTCGGTTTGGATTTTGTTATCATTTATAAAATGGGTGACTTGAGGCCGGTCCTACAAGGGGCTTCACCCAACGCCTCATCCAGTCCCCTTGCAGGTGGGAGACCAAGATGGGTGATACATTGATATGTCATGCAGAGAGAACTTGGGTATAGAGTTTATTTAGTGGATAAGGGGATTATGGAGGAAAAAATTAAATAGAGAGGAGAGAAGAAGAATGGGAGAGTGGGGAGGGATATAGCAGTTACCATTTAAGAGGGATGGACAGAGAGAGAGAGCCTGGCCTCTAGAGGGAGTACTAGATCCTCTTGCCTAGATGGGGGAAGGGGGAGATTGGGAGTGGGCAGAACTTGTCCTTTAAAGAGACAGGGTACCCAGGTTACAGGCCAGGCCAACAGATTACTACATTCCCACCTTTCTCTTATAATAAAATGCAGGGATTTAGGCATGGCAGGTTGAGAAAATTAGAAAATTAGAAAACTGGACTGGATTTTAACTTAACAGGTAAGATTTATACCTGTGAAAGACAAAGAAGGAAAAACTGTTTGCAATAGAAGTTTACAATAGTGGAAAACAGCTTAAAATATTTTAAAGCAGGGTTTGATTACAAATAAAGTACCTTTGTAAGAAATTTAAAATAACATACTAATTTGAAATAAAGGACGGCAACTTGCTCACCTGACCTACCCTTAGTCAAGATGGTGGCAGTTCCGTGTTCCACAGAAAAACCACCTTTTCAGAGCTGTAGTGGGAATTTTAAGCAAATAAAAAAAGAAGAGAGACATAGAGACCATGTAGGACATGCATTTAAAATAGATTCACAACCATGTGGCTACACCATTCACACAGGTTTTCATACATGGAGTAGACAGGGAAGTTACTCAGCACTGTTACCCACCAGCTGCAAGCCACCAGCTGCTGTGGAGAGTGAGTTCTGAAACTGGAAGCAGTCACCTTGTGGATCCAACTAGCCTTGCTGTTTCCTGCGGGACCAATATTAGCAGTGGCAGAGACAGAATAGAAGGAATTGGAGAGAGAAAAAGGATTAGGAGCTAGAAAAAAGAGCTTTTATAGGCAGTTGGGGGTGTGGCTGCCCAACTAAAGAAAAGCATATGGGTGTGACAGGCGAGCAGGACACAGGCAGTGTGGAGCATGCTCGACAGAAAAATTTTCATGCGCCTGTTTGATGATAGAAATTAGAAAGCTCGCACTTTAGGTTGTTATTTAAGGGGTACATAGGCCATTTGTTTGTGCAAAGTTGTGTAAGGTTAGAAATCTGCAAAGTAAGGCAGAGGTTTTAGGGTCTGTAAAAAACATCCCATTGGGGGAAGTTGGCCTGATAGTTTTGGGTCTATTTTCCATGGCCAAAAGCATGAGAGAGGTGAGACCCAGTGGCTATGTACCTGTCAACATCTTCGAGACAGAGCAAGGGTCAAGGGATAGGTCAAGGCCACCCTAAGACTCGTCAGTTCAGAGAGTGGGGACCGGGGTTCACTCCAGGTGGCTGAGAGACTACAGTCCGAGAATGAGATGAAGACAGCAGTTCAAGATAAGAATCCAGATCTCAGTTCTCAGCCATGGGGAATAGCCAGAGATGAATGTCATCAAAAGCTGACTTGGAGAAATGGACCTTACCGTTTGCAGCGATGGAGCAGGTACAAGATGTTGGAAAATGGTCAAAGTCCAGGGTCTCCATGTTCCTCAGGCTGCCAGCCCAGNCAGGAAGGAACATGGAGAGAGCCTGGTGGAGTCAAGCACCAATGTTATTATTTATAAATGCGGGGTTACCCAAAGCCGTGGCAGGTACTTTTGGCAGGTAGGAGACATACAGATACACACACCATGCAGAAAGAGCTTGGGTATAGATTATATTTATAAGAGTAAGGGGTTATGGAGGAGAGGGGAGAAGAGAAGAGTGAGAAGGAGGGGACAGAGAAAGAGAAAAGAGAGAGGGGAAAGAAGAGAAAGAAGGAAGAAGGGGAGAAGGTAGAGAGGTAGTAGTTACCTTTTCAGAAGCGGGATGGACAGAGAGAGAATAGGCTGGAGAGTAGGTCAGAGATCCGGCTTGCCTTGACCAAAAGGGGGAAGATTGGGAGTGGGTGGGGCTTATCTCTTAAAGTGGCAGGGTACCCAGTGACAGGCCAGGCAAGATTACAACAGATATCCAGCCTGGTTTTACTCTGCTAGGCCTTGGACCAAAACAATTTTTATTAACCAATGGTAATAAAACATATTCATAGTATATAGAGGAAAAACACATATCATTTCTCCTTTAAGGTAATAAAAAGGAAGATTTTCAAAATTATATATAACAAAATCGCTATCAAGCAAGAATTACAATCACAATATTTGTGAGTCTATAGTTTCTTATATAATTTATCTTTTATTATAACTAAGAAAAACTATAGCTATAACTATCTGTCTCCAACTCAATCAAGGACCGGAGAAGGATATAATAATACCTTAGGAAACAGGAAGAGCATTGAAAGCAACTTCCAAAAGTTTAGTATTAACAGAGACATCTTGCTGCCTGGATAGTAACCCAAAGTTTTTCTGTAACATTGGGGCATACATCTTCAATTCGGCCTACAGGTCCATAGTAACTGACAGACTCTTCCATAAAGCAGCACCTTTAAAATATATATGTTGGTTTAACTTAGCAACTCCAATAAACAAATGTCTCTCTGCAGTCAAAAATTCAAGAAAAACATAATGGTATACATAATCCAGACTCTCCTTGCGAATTCCATATTTATGTCCTTATTTTTCTTTAACTTTTTTCACCTATGACTGTCAGTATTCTTCTTATAGTACTTTTCCTCTCTCTTTAAGAATTTTATTATATTTTTAAAAACTATTTTTATAAATGTTTATACTCTTTTTCTTCTCTCTCCCAAGCTTATGTACAATTTTCTAAAAACACACTGTGTCCCTTTTAGAGGTCTTTTAAGTCCGAATCTTTCCTATTGTGTATCTGAAATCCTTTTCTGACAAGAAACATTTTAAAATGGTAAGTAATCTAGTCACAACAGCCCTGGATGCAGGCTCCACCTCACTTGACCTTTTAATTATGTGTGGGTGCCTTTACTGCCATGTCTAGGGCCAAGGGGCAGGAGAAGTGCCCCCTATCTCAACTCTGTGAAGAAGCAAATAAATCATTTTTCGCTGAGTAAAATTAAATTTGCAATGCAGTGCGCTGTGTGGCCTTGAAATATTTCTGCGTAAAGTGATGAGAATCTGCCTGCCTGTGCACACCTAACAGACCCAATTCTGCCGGTTGCCCAGGCAAAGAGTGCTAAGCTGCTGGCTAGCTTCTCAGGTACTTTCCTCCTAACTGGGACCTGAAGTATGTGGCAGGCCTTGCATGCTAGCCCCAGTCACAGGCATCACTTGTAGGTGGTGAATGCTCTTTCATTCCTGGCCACCCAGACCCAAATAATCACACAGAAACTATATTAATTTTAACACTATTTGGCTAACAAACCAGGCATATTTCTAGGTAGCTCTTACATCTTAAATTAACCCATTTCTATTCTCCACTACCACAATCAGTATTTCTTGTCCCATCGTTTATGGTTCTCCCCTTGAAATACCTCCACATACTTCCTTGAGAGTTTTTTTTTTACTTCTGTGGACACGCTAATTCAGACGATCCTTTGTACATATTTAATGATGGCCATCACATATGACAAAGATAATCAGCGTGTCTGGTATACTCATGCAGTCCTTTAATCCCTGAACTTGAGAAATAGAAGCAGATGGATCTCTGTGAGGTTGAAGCCACCTTGGTGCATAGAGCAAGCTCTAGGACAGCCACAATTATAGAGAGAGACCATGTCTCAAAAACAAAGACAAAGAACATCTGATGTTTACCTTTCATTGTCTAGACTCCCTCATTCAATACATTTCCACTTATTTACATATAAATTTAATCATTTAATTTTCCATGACAGGCAAAAACATTCCATTATATGAATGTGATGTGGGATTTCCCTCTGTATGCTGTGATTACAATTAATGAATAAAGAAACTACTTTGGACCTATAGCAGGGCAGAACAAAGCTAGGCAGGGAAAACTAAACTGAATTCAGGGTAAAAGAAGGACAGAGTCGGAGAGAAGCTATGTTGCCCCACCAGAGACAGATGCCGGTCAGAACCGTATTGGTAAACCACAGGCCCTGTGATGATACATAGATTAAGAAAAATGGGTTAAATTATGTGTAAGAGCTAGTCAATAAGAATCTAGAGCTAATGGGCCAAACAGGGATTTAATTCATATAGATTCTGTGTAGTTATTTTGGGAGTCTGGGCTGCTGGTAAACAAACAAGCCACCTCTCATACTACAAATTGGTACCCAATGTGGGGCTTGAACCCATGACCCTGAGATTAACAGTTTCATGCTCTACCAACTGAGCTATACTTAATTAGTTGATGGACACATAAGCAATTTAAATTCCCTGCCTATTTTGAGAGCAATGATGTTGAGACATTAAATCCAGTTCCTCATGCTGTGATGACCCCAACCATAAAATTATTTTCATTGCTATTTCATAACTGTAATTTTGTTACTGTTATGAGTTATATTGCAAATATCTGTGTTTTATGATGGTTTTAGGCCATTCAAACTCTCCCTAAAGGGTTGTCACCTACAGGTTGAGAACTGCTATTTAGATAGTCTGGTTCAGGGTTTATATACAAGTGTGCCTCTCATAAATAAGTGTTCTTTTTTTTCTGTAAGAAAGACAAAAAATTCTCTGCCTATTATGCTGATGTAGGAGGGTCATCTGTCTATGTGTTACTTTCATTGGTTAATA